>SNQJ01S0067865.1:46285-58638 GCA_010110895.2 Picea sitchensis
TTCATGTTATATGTTTGCTTACTTTATTAGTTTTGCAAAAAATTATTAAATTAGTCTAACCATTTGAAACTTTAATCTCTTTATTTCATGTTATATGTTTGCTTACTTTATTAGTTTTGCAAGGAGTTTCCATGATCTTAAAAACCAATTAAGAATCCTCAAAGATTTTTGCTCCAATATGGATATCACTGTTAACACTGATAAAACTAAGGTAGTGATTATTAAATCCAATAAAATCACTTATGATACCTTCTTATATGACAATAACAACTTGGAGGAAGTGACTTCATACAAATATCTTGGAATTGATATTGACCGCAAGATCAACTAGAATTATAGCATTGAGAAAATGATTATTGGGGGATGGAAACTTATTATGGGTTTGAAAATAATTGTAATTCAGCTATCTTTGGATTTTGGATAAGAAGAAACTCCTTTATAAGACTCTAGGTACACATTCTTTATGTATGTGAAGTCTGGGGCTATAGTATCTTTAGTGAATCCTGGATAAATATACAGAAAATACAAAACAATTTTATAACCTATAATCTCAAAATTAAAGAAAATACACCATATCCTATCCTCTTAGAAACAAACCTATCCCCCATTGAGAGCACTACTATGACTAGATACCTAATCTATAAGAACAAGTTAAACAACATGGAAGACAATAGGCTTCCTAAAATTGTTTCAAAATTGAGTAGTAACTAGAGGATGACATAAAGATTCCCTAGTGAAGTGATGGTGCCCAATCTTGGCTAAACTAGAAGGTCACAAACCCCATTGAGAGCACTACTATGACTAGATACCTAATGTATAAGAACAATTTAAACAACATGGAAGATAGTAGGCTTCCTAAAATTGTTTCAAAATTGAGTAGTAATGAGAGGATGACATAAAGATTCCCTAGTCAAGGTGCCCAATCTTCGCTAAACTATAAGATCACAAAGATTGTGTCACCCTTGTGACATGAAAAACACTTTCTCTTAAGTTGTACATCCTATACCCACATTAAATCTCAATTTCAAAATATTTGTCACAGTAACAACCTTACTAACCTCTTAATTCAACAAAACTAGCGTGATCTTGGAAAGTTTTTCTTAATGTTTTTAGAGCAGAGATAAATAAATCTAAAAAATCTCAAGTAATCACTTACCCTCTTAAAATCCCATAAATCAATTTGATCTTAATACACATTAATCATAATTATCATTATCATTATCATCACCACCTATATACTTAGATCATTGATTTTTAAACCTTTACCT
The DNA here is from genome assembly GCA_010110895.2 of Picea sitchensis. NCBI lineage: Eukaryota > Viridiplantae > Streptophyta > Pinopsida > Pinales > Pinaceae > Picea > Picea sitchensis. The sequence continues at coordinate 47,554 of SNQJ01S0067865.1, forward strand.
ATATAAAATTACACCATATTTACACTTCATGAAAATGTTCAAAAATGTAAACACCAAAATTGTGCTTTAAGATCATTCTTTAACACACCAAGGTCCATTCCTTTAGCCAACGCACTATCGGATTTACAAAATGTCTCAAGAGTATTTGAAATTATTATTCAATGTATGTATGATGTATGTATGGGAAGTAAAAAATTACCCACTAAAATTTTAGTGGTTAAAAAATAATATTATCTAACAAAATTTTAGTGGTTAAATTTTTTATTTATTTTATTGTTTTTGTTTTTTTTAAATAGTTTATTTAAATTTTATATAATAAAATTATTTTATCAAAAATGTGGTTAAAATATTTTATTTATTTTGAAAAATAATATTATCCAACAAAATTAATTTTAGTGGTTAAATTATTATTTTTTAATTATTTTATTTTTTTTAAATAATTTGTTTAAATTTTATATAATAAAATTATTTTATTAAAAAATCATCATTTTTATTAGTTATTATCTTAAACATTTAGACAATTTAAATTCTTTAAAAAATATTTTAAAATATTTATAATTGAAAAATTAGTAAGATTGAATAAAGTTTTTTTCTTTTCAAGATAAGCATAAAATCTTCAAAATTTATATAACCATCATTTTCTTTTCATACAATAAACTATCTTAAATTTTGTAATTTAAGTTTTTCAACCATAGAGGTTAAATTTTGTTAATCTTTATTAATTTTATTTCATCATTAACTAAAAAAAGTTATGAGAGTTTTTATTTTAAAATAATATTTTTTTTCCTACAAAACTATATAAAATCCTTAAAATTTGAATATTTCTAAAAAAAACTTAACACTAATGATTTACATTTTAATAATTAATAAAATTAACTTAACACTAATGATTTACATTTTAATAATTAATAAAATTCACTAAAATTTTTAGATAATAAATTTTAAAAATTATCTCTAAATTTCAATTTTAAATAATCTTATAAAAAAATACCACTTATGAACTAAAAAATTTTAATAAAAAAAAAAACATTAACATTATTCTCATTTTTTTGTTATAAAATAATTGTTTAATAATCAAAATTTTCTACACACTAATAACATAACATATGAATCTAATATGAACCTAAAATGAAAAAGAAATTAGCATATTAGAATTTAAAAAATTTTAATAACAAAAAAACATTAATTTCATTCCCATTTTCTTATCACTTTATGAAATGATTGTTTAATAATCAAAATTTATATACACTAATAACATAACATATGAACCTAAAATGAAAAAAAATGTCAGAATTTAACATAATATAGAAGAAAATAGAAAAATTTTGGTATTCAATAAAGGAAGAAAGGAAAATTTTCTTTTCTTATTTTTCTCATTCCCACAACAGGCCAGGCTTTAAGAAATATATATATATATAATTATAATTTATATTTATTTTCGTCTTCCTCAAATTTCTAACATATGAACCTAAAATGAAAAAGAAATAGCATATAATTTATATTTATTTTCGTCTTCCTCACTGCCACACTGTTTGTCATTCGCCTGCCACTGTTCACTGCAGGCGCCCACTCCGCACACTTTAAGTTCCTTTCACAAGTCAGAGTGGTACAGGGCTATAATTTTAATGTTAAAGCCCAAACTCAACAAACAAGTGGACTCAACTACCCTGCCCATAAATCTCGCTGGCTTTTTGTTTAGGCGTACCTTAAACCACGAGATAGACTTCGTGGAATTTAATCCTAGATGGGGGCCAATGAAAAACAACTTACATCAATGTTCCAAAATAAGCATTAGTTTTAATGGTGTGTAAGGTTTGCTTATGGTTGGTTAGAGTGTTTGTGAAAATTTATGTGTAGATTGCTATTTTCCTTTTGAGTAATTTATTAATGAAAAGCAATTTACATTAATGTTCCGAAATAAATATTTATGAAAAACTTTATTTTGTTGTTGTGTAAAGTTTGCTTATGGTTTGTTACAGTGTTTGTGAATTTATGTGTAGATGATAATTTTACTTTTCAGTAATTTGTTAATGAAAAACAATTTCCATTAATGTTTTAAAAAACACTTATGAAAAACTTTATTGGTGTGTAAGATTTGCAAAATAAATATTTATGATTTTTTTATTGGTGTGTAAGGTTTGTTCCATTATCTTTGAATTTATGTGTAGATTGCTATTTTTCTTTTTGAGTAATTTGTTAATGAAAAAAAACTTACATCAATGTTCCAAAATAAACATTTATGAAAAGTCTTATTAGTTTGTAAGGTTTGTTTATGGTTTGTTCTAGTGTTTGTGAATTTATGTGTAGATTGCTCTTTTTCTTTTGAGTAATTTGTTTTTATTAGCAGTATTGTTTTTCATTTCCTTAATTTACAATATCACATTATTATGAAATGTGATCTTTTCAATTTTCATGGAGTCATGTTTGTTGTTGGCATTATTTCTAGATTGAGATATATTTGTAGTGTCCATTTCTTTTATCATTATCTTTATTTTACATTTTACTTTTACTTGGATTATTATTGTTCTACTTGACTTTTAACCAATAGTAAGGAGAGTTAATTACAAAACTCAACATCCTAGAGTGATTTGAATAAAAATAAGAATATTTTCTTATGGTTGGTTATTTATTTGAATGAAGATAAGATTATTTTTTCATAGTTGGTTATTTTCTTTTGTTGAAACTTCATTAATAGATTTGCAACTTCACTAATAGATTAGAGTGTAGTTTATGTATATAGTGCACAATTTTAATTTGAATTCTAATTGTTAACTAACAATTTTACACTATCAATTTAAATTTTCTAATCTAAATGTATCTAAACAAGTAAGGATAGCTTATATTACACTAGTTACATAGAACACAGATGGATAACATAACTCGATTTCACTTGTATTGAAAGCTATAACTATCACAGATAACTTAACATAATCATGTTGTGGTATTCCTTTTAAGAAGCCTTTACTAAGATAAGGGACAGGCCCATGTAAGAATAACGCCCTGTAAACAATATAAACATAAATTCTAATTTTAATTTTTAATTAACAATTTTGCACTATCAATTTAAATTTCCTAATCTAAATTTATATAAACAAGTAAGGATATCTTATATTACACTAGTTACATAGACCAAATATGGATAACATAGCTTGATTTCACTTGTATTGAAAGCTATAACTATCGCATATAACTTAATACATAGCTTTTACTAAGCTAAGGGACAAGGCCGAATAAGGCCCTTTCAACAATCTAAACATAAATTTCAATTTTAATCTTTGACTAACAATTTTACATTATCAATTTAAATTTCCTAATCTAAATGTACCTAGATCGAATGCCCAGAACTCCAATGCCTGCCCGCCTGCGGCTCCAACATCCACCAGACCGCCCATCCACCCGACCGCAACAACAATGTGCAACACTATCACCTAACGTTATCACCAACACCAAAGACCGTCACATAGCACTATCATCAACACCAAACAATATCAACTAACCAACAATTTGGAAAAACTATAAGCGATGTGCGGGTAATATATAAACTTTTTTTCGGCCGAAATATTATTTCAGGCAGAATATTTTTTGGTGGAAAAGATGTTACTGGATGAAAAAAATGCTTACGGCTAAAATTGTGCACGAAAATCGAGGGCATTTCCGTGGTACCATTCGATTTGACGTTCAAAGGTTCAACCGAAACATGTTTCGGCTGAAAAAAATATTAGTTTGGCCGAAAAAAGGTCTTTTAGAATTTTGGAGACCCGATTCTCATGAAAGTGTTACCCACCTTCATGAATTTACCCCCCTCACATATATAGAATAATATGTTTTCCATGTAATAAATGCCAACATTAGTTAATAATGCCTAAATATATTTTCCATGTAATAAAGGTCGACATTAGTTAGTAAGGCCTATTTATTAAATGTGAAGACATCAATGTTATAGAAATAGAGCTCTGGTTTGTAATAGGATTGTAATAGAGCTCTGGTTTGTTGTAAGTTTCCCCCTCAAAGAGGCAAGTGAACATTTTTTTCTTTGAATAAAGGTATTATTTAAGATAGTGTACATATCTTAAGCCAAAGTTTGATATGTTTATATATAACATTATTTGATGTTAATAGAGCACTCAACACAATTTTGGTGTGTGAAATATGTCTACTCTCCCATTTCTTTACACACATAAGCACCTCTTTTTGCTACAAAAGTTTTGAAAAGTAAATTTCCATAATCCAATATTCATTTTCCCATGGTCAACCGTATAACCATTTCCTATTTCCTTTTAATTAGCATTCCTATAGGATAGTACAAAGAATAGTATCAAGAATAAGTGGAAGCTTAAGAGCAATGGATAATCCACAAAAGTTCAACTTTGTTCCCATAATCCAAAGAAGGAGCTAAACATTTTACAAATTTGAATTTTTCTATTTTGACATTACTGGAATATGGTCTAGCAATATTTACCAAAATTGTAATTTTGATTGATAAAATTATTGTTTTTAATGTAAAAATGATTTTGACCCTCTCAAATACTCTTATTATATTTGAATTAGACAATGATAACATTTGATATCTACAATTCCATAAATCTAAAATAATTCTCCCATAATTTTAAGTTCAAATAATAGATTTGGTTTTTACACTATTCAAAAAGGACAAAATCATAAAATATTTACAATTCCTACCATCCAAAATGTTCTTTCAAGATTTTAAGTTCAAATAATCCATTTTCCTTTTACACCATTAAAAAAACAAATTCATAAAAGATTTAAAATACTTACAATAAATATCTCTTTACTTTCCATATCATCCAATCAAAGTCAGCTTTACTTCTAGCCATCATTTTTATAAACTTTATTATTATTTATGAAAATTAATTAGAAAACAAATTATAAAAATATCACATGTAATATTACATTCTACATCGACCTCGTGCTTGAAATAGCATTGACCCTCGTGCTCCTTTAAAATTTAAACGAAACAGCTTATGTGTCGATTATAGGAAGTTAGGAACTTGTATATCTTCATCCTTTCAGGAGTATTTTCATTACTTGGACACCGAGTCCGTTTCAAAACATTGTTACTTTCTGGTAAAAGACGCACATAGGTTTTGTCTGTAACTTTCCCTGTTGTTTTACCTTGAATTTTGAGCGGCGCTGAAAATTTATTTCGAAGTAAATTATCGTTGGTAATGGTTATGTGGATTTCTACATCGAATTTCACATATACATAGTTAATTTTTTTATATTCCTAATATGTTAACTAGTAAGGGGATAACTATTACTGGGTGATATTGATTAATGTGAGGGTCATTCATCATTTTATTTAAAGAAAACCGTCAAACTGGTTGGTGGTTTGGAGTAAAGGGGTAGACTTTCCCTTTTGCTTAATAACTTTAACTAGTAAGGGGATAACTATCACTCGGTGATATCGATTAATGTGGGGTTATTCATCATTTTATTTAAAGAAAACCGTCAAACTGGTTGGTTGTTTGGAGTAAAGGGGTAGACTTTTCCTTTTGCTTAATAACTTTGGGTTTTGAGTGATTAACATGTTTTTTTCTTGAAATTAAGAAAAAATAGCTTTTAGAAATAATTTAGATCAAACTCGAAAACCACTTAACACTCGTAAATAATCTTTTGGGTTTTGAGTGATTAATATGCTTCTTTCTGGAAATTAAGAAAAACTAGTTTTTAGAAACAATTTAGATCAAACTCGAAAACCACTTAACACTCCTAAATAATCTTTTGAGTTGTGAGTGATTAACATGTTTCCTTCTTGAAATTAAGAAAAACTAGCTTTTAGAAACAATTTAGGTCAAACTCGAAAACCACTTAACACTTCTAAATAATCTTTTGGGTTTTGAGTGATTAACATGTTTCCTTCTTGAAATTAAGGAAAACTAACATTTAGAAACAATTTAGGTGAAACTCGAAAACCACTTAACACTCCTAAATAATCTTTTGGGTTTTGAGTGATTAACATGTTTCCTTCTTGAAATTAAGTAAAACTAGCTTTTAGAAACAATTTAGGTCGAACTCGAAAACCACTTAAGACTTCTAAATAATCTCTTGATAAATAATCTCTTTGATACTCCATGCGTTGATCCCTTGACATGACCCGTCAATTTACTTTTCGTTCCTTTATTTTCTTTGTGCCATCACCGCCGAATGCATTTTCATATGAGCGAAGGCCACTTGACACTAAGTGTCATCGTGAAGAAATCGGATGATGAAATTGTTAGTAAGAATCAGATTCCAGGTTGGGCGTGGATAGAATCTAGAAATTCAAGAAGGTTTGTCGATCTTTTAGAGATCAAACAACCGTTGGCACTTCTATCATTCCCCACTTTATCTTAACCGTTGGGCCCCGAGATGCACTCTGCCTCTCACCGACACCTTATCGTCGTCACTGTTGCCTTCTCCGACCATTGAAAATGCGCCAAGCCTTGTCCGTGGAAGAGACTACTCATTCACATTATTTCTGTTTCTGCCGACCAACTCCAATTTTGTCATCGTAGATTCTCCTTCATCTGAAATTCATCTAATCTCACGCGTTTAATTCATCTAATCTCAGTGGTTCAAATTTCAATCATTCATCTGGTTTAAATTTTGATCTTGTTCAAATTTCAATCATTCATCTTTTTCAATAAATATATAATTATAATTAAAATAGATTTCGAAACACTCTATACTAAATCCCAAAAATAATTAATTAAAATAGATAATTACAAACTCTCTATACTAAATCACAAAAATAACTGAAGATTTTAACTTTTAACTTAAATCACTAAAATATTATAATTATAATTATTTTAATTTTTTTTATTAATTTTTTTTTACAACCTTAAAATGAATAAATATACAATTAAAATATATCTAAAGATAATAAAACAATTAAATAATTTGGATATAAAATCATTAAAATGCCTAACTTTTGACCTTCCATGCGCACACACAAAAAAAAATTATAACTCAAATTCATTTAATTTGTCTAATCTCACATGTTTAAATTTTAATGTTTAATCATTTTTCTTCTCATACTAAAATGAATAAATATATCATTAAAATACTTTAAAAAAATAATAATAAATTTAAACCATTAAAATTAAAATTAAAATATATAAATATACAATAATAATAAATTTAAACCTTAAAATGAATAAATATACAATTAAAATATATCTAAAGATAATAAAACAATTAAATTATTTGGATATAAAATTATTAAAATGGTTAACTTTTGACCTTCCATGCTCACACACAAAAAAATATTATAACCCAAATTCATTTAATTAGTCTAATCTCACATGTTTAAATTTTAATGTTTAATCATTTTTCTTCTCACACTAAAATGAATAAATATATCATTAAAATACTTTAAAAAAATAATAATAAATTTAAACCATTTTTATAAAAAAAATACTTTTGACCTTTCAAAATCACAAAAAATTATTAAATTAACCCAGTCACAAAAAATTATTAGATTAACCCCAGCTTTTAACACTTGAACCTCTTCATTTTCTTTTATATGTTTTTTTACTACATTGATTTGGAAACCTTTACCTATATGAGATTAGACCATTTTCATGAACATGCTCAAAAGAGTGAACACCAAAATCATGCTTTAAGATCATTCTGTAAGACACTAAGGTTCAGTCCTTTAGCCAAATGGATGTGGGATTTACAGAATGTCTCCGGAGTTTTTGAAATTATTATTTAATGTATGTTGTATGTATGTGAAGTAAACAATTAGCTACGAAAATTTTAGTGGTTAAATTTATTTAATTTTTGTTTATTTTGGAAAAATATTAGTTTTTTTTAAACAGTTTATATAAATTTTATATAATAAATTAATTTTATTTAAAAATTATTATTTTTTTAATGAGTTATTTTAAATTTTTAAAAATTTTAATTTTTTTTCAAAAATAATTTTAAATTAGTAGATTAATTAAAGTTTTTTTCATTTCAAGATATTGTAGATTCTTCAAAAATTTTAAAACAATTACTTTCTTTTCATATAATAAATTATCTTAAATTTTCTAATTTAAATGTTTTAACTGGAAAAATTTAGAGGTTGAATTTTTGTTCATATGTTAATTTTGCAAATTTTTTCAAAAAGATTTGTCAAAGTATTTTACTTTTAAAATCATCATATTTTTCTAAAAATTATACAAAATCTTTATAAATTTGAATATTTCTAAAAAACATAGTTAAATATTAGTGATTTTCATTTTAATTTAATTAATAAAATTCTCTAATTTTTTTACATAATAAATTCTTAAAATTATCTCTAAATTTCTTTTTTGAAAAATCTCCTAAAAAACATACGTCTTATAAATTTTAAAAACAAAGAAAACATTAATATAATCAATCTAAATCTAAATCTAAAAATAATTAATTAAAAAAAATGAATTGTGAATTAAGGAAAATTTTCATGTAAATACAATGGAAAACGTAAAAAAAAGTGTAAATTCTCATGTTAATGCAGTGGAAAACTAAAAAAAAATGTAGTATTTAAAAAGAACTTGCATTTTTCATTTTTCAGCCAAAGGGAAAATGAGAATGAGGTTCATGATTCATGCTACTCGAAGTTTGTAAATTGAATGAAAATAAGGTTCATGATTCATGCTGCTAGAAGTTTGCAAATTGTTCATTAGAAAATTTAAAAGTATATATTAGTGTTTTTAAGATTAAAATAATTTATTAATTGAAAATATGAGTAAATGATATTGGTTGTTTTAAAGATTTGTATTTAAAGGTATATGCTAATATTTTAAAGATTAAAATAATATATTAATTGAAAATATGAGGAAAATAGAAAATATCAGTAAATGATATTGGTTGTTTTAAAGATTTGTGTTTTTTATTTATTTTGAAGGTAGAAAAATATGTTAGATTAATTGAAAGTGAGGATAGTTAGTTATGGTTGGTTGCTATCTATGAAGATTGGTTGATCAATTATCATTCTTCTAGGAAAATCACTCCCTTGAAATGATTTTTTGGTGGTTTATAAGGGGGCATACTGCCACTACTTCTGTCAAATGTCTTTGAGTTTAGGGTTATTTCCATACATGAGAAGAAGATGAGATTTTAACCAATCAAAAACAATTTTAAATTTTATTAGAAAATGAAAAACACAATTTCAACCTAAATAGTATTTCCAAAATTGTTAATATCTCTTATAATCATCACTGAAACTACATTCAATAAATTTTATAATAACTTTTACTAATTCCATAGATTGAAACCAAAAACCAATTTAATCAAATAACATATAAAAGTAAAATAAGAATGAAACCAAATACCAATTTAATCAAATAACATATAAAAAATTATCACATAAGTAAAATAAGGTAAATGGTTTGGACGGGTTTCGATGCCGTTCTGAGTACTTAGAATTGTTCCAGTAGGTCATTGGTTATAGTCAAATTGGCAGTTTATCAGTTGGTTGCTACGCTATTTTTAGATGAACTGATTCCATAGTCTGTTTGCCAGAAAAGTGACCGACATCTTAATATTTACCTTTAATTCCATAATCTGAATAGAAAGAAATGAATCGATTATGTATTTTTATTTTGCAGAAGAGTGAATGATGATAGAAGTTTTTAGAAAAACCTTTTACTGAGTTGTACGGTCGACGAAGAAGCTAGATACCTGGGGAAGAAGAAGGGAGAGGCGTAAATTGAAAGAAATATTCTAATTATATTATAGAATGAAGACAAAATATATTATGCTGGAAGAAGCCGGTCCGCGTGAATGTCACATATTTTGCTTGGCCTCGGGGCTAGAGAAGAAGCCCAGACTGCATTTTAGGGTTAAAAGACAGGAAGAGCGAGCTCAGGGTGTATTAAATAAATATTTGTATGGGCTAACGTTATATTTTTTGGGTTTTTGGTCTGAATCGGATGTAAGTTTGGATAAAATAGTTATTTTTTATTATTTAAATTCAATTTTTAAATGTATAAATGAATTCAGCTTATTAAAAAACCTGAAACACTTGAATTATACAAACTTAAACACTCAATTCTGTAATCCAACCATTCTTCATTAAATTTCAGACAAAATAAAAAGAAATCTAATCTCTACAACTTTTGCTACCAAACCGTGAAAAACGGGATTCACTCGAGTCCAACCTCTTTCTAAAGAGAGATCGACCTAATCATCGCTATTATTCTTTAGATCATCTTCAAGACCGAAAACTGCTTGCTATTATTACTGGCCATGATTGAAATTAGATACTCAAATGTAGCTTCATCGCAGGGAACGAGAAGACCCATCTGGTGATCGAATCCAAACTCTTCCTCCGCCTTGCGGAGAAGCTCACGGAAGAGAGGGTGGTTCAGATATGCTGTGGGTATGATGAACCTCCTGCGCTCGCTTCCCACATAAACCGGATTGTGACCCTCAGGAACGTCGGAGGGAATGTTCAGCTTCTCTTCTAGAAGCTTGGAATCCAAGTTTAAGCAACGCCATCGTTTGAGTGACGGACCACTGACAATCCCATGGAACTTCTTGATGATATTCTTCATGAGTAGGACTCGGGTTATCTCAATACACAATGGGCTACTCCTGCCCATTGCTATTACACGGGCCGAGAACTGTGAAGCAACGATATCAAGAATCAAATGTGAAGACGATGGATCGGCTTGTGAAAATCAGAAAGAGATCTTCAAATAAATAGAATCCAGCGTAGGCCAGGGAATTCTTAATGCCCATATGTTCCTGCACATTTTGATACCATACACTCCTTATATGATATTAAATACTATCTGCAAATCCAAACTCATCGCCGGTCGGTTTCAAACCATGATTTGGTAACCATTAACAGTAATATCTTGGATATTCTTCTAGCCCATGCCAGGCAGTAAATTAAAACGAACACCGTTCGAGTCAAAATGTCTGTGTAGATTCAGCGACTTGCACGTGAGGAATTAAAGAGATAATCTGTTTCCGTGATTTTTGTTTTCCACGTTGAGTACGATCTGTTGCACCATCCAATATCTTAAACCCCGTTCACAAAGAAAAACAAACATACTTAGATGTAATTTTATAATTAATTTTCATTCCGCTCAGAGCGTTTAATTCCAT
>SNQJ01S0067866.1:0-21854 GCA_010110895.2 Picea sitchensis
GGAAGGCTAGCGTGTGCTATCTTTCTCTCTTGCACAAGCACAAGCGCATCTCGAACAACATCATTCCTCTGTGGGGTAAAACTAGTGCATGCTAACTTTCAGTCTTCCAGAAGAACAAGCACATCTTGAATAACATCATTCCATTGTGGGGAAAAGATAGCGTGTGCTAGCTCTCCCTCTTTCACAAACACAAGCACATCTCCAACAACATCATTCTAGCATGGACGAATGCTTGCTCATGCTAAACGTCCCTCTTGCACAAGCACAATCAAATCTCAAACAACATCATTCCACCGTTAAGGAAAGATAGCGCGTGTTGGCTTTCCCTCTTTCATAAGCACAAGTTCATATCGAACAACATCATTCCAAAATGGGGGAAAGCTAACGCGTGCTATCTTTCCCTCTTACACAAGCACAAGTGCATCTCGAACAACATCATTCTAGTGTTGGGGAAAGCTAGCACATGCTAGATTTCCCTCTTGCACAAGCACAAGCGCATCTCGAACATCATCCTACCATGGGGGAAAGATAGTGTGTGCTAGCCTTCCCTCTTACACAAGCATATACACATCTCGAACAAGATCATTCCACTGTCAGGGAAAGCTAGTCTGTGTTATCTTTCTCTCTTGCACAAGCACAAGAACATATCAAACAACATCATTCCTTCATGGGGTAAAACTAGTGCATGCTAAATTTCAGTCTTGCAGAAGCACAAGTACGTCTTGAATAACATCATTCCATTGTGGGGAAAAGCTAGCATGTGCCATGTTTCCCTCTTTCACAAACACAAGCACATCTCGAACAACATCATTCTAGCATGGAGGAAAGCTTGCACATGCTAAACTTCCCTCTTGCACAAGCACAAGCACATCTCAAACAACATCATTCCACCGTTAAGAAAATCTAGCACGTGTTATCTTTCCCTCTTGCATAAGAAGAAGTGCATCTTGAACAACATCATTCCACCATGGGGTAAAGCTAGTGCATGTTAGCTTTCCCTCTTACACAAGCACAAGTGCATCTCGAACAACATCATTCCAGTGTTGGGGAAAGCTAGTGCATGCTATCTTTCCCTCTTGCACATTCCCAAGCGCATCTCGAACATCATCCTACCATGGGGGAAAGCTAGCACGTTCTAGATTTACCTCTTACACAAGCATATACACATCTTGAACAAGAACATTCCACTTTTGGGGAAATCTACTGTGTGCTAGCTTTATCTCTTGCACAAGCACAAGCACATCTCGAGCAACATCATTCCTCCGTGGGGTAAAACTAGTGCATGCTAAATTTTAGTCTTGCAGAAGCACAAGAACATCTTGAATAACATCATTCCATTGTGGGGAAAAGCTAGCGTGTGCCAACTTTCCCTCTTTCACAAACACAAGCACATCTAGAACATCCTCATTCTAGCATGGAGGAAATCTTGCACATGCTAAACTTCCCTCTTGCACAAGCACATCTCAAACAACATCATTCCACCATTAAGGAAAGATAGAACGTGTTAGCTTTCCCTCTTGGATAAGCACAAGTGCATCTCAAACAACATCATTCCACAATGGTGGAAAGCTAGCGCCTGCTAGCTTTCTCTCTTGCACAAGCACAAGACCATCTCGAACAACACAATCCACCATGGGGGAAATCTAGCACATGCTAGCTTTCCCTCTTGCACAAGCACAAGCGCATCTCAAACATCATTCCATTGTGGGGGAAAGCTAATGCGTGCTAGATTTCCCTCTTGCACAAGCACAAACTCATCTCACACATCATTCAACATGGGGAAAAGCTAGAGTGCGATAGCTTTCCCTCTTACACAAGCGCATCTCAAACAACAAATTATTTTCCAGATTGTCTAGCCCAACATTATCAGGAGGTGAAATATCACCTTCATCACACTTGTTTTGTTCAACTTTATCTTGAAAATATGAGTTGTCCCTACCACACCAATTCTCTACTTCTTCTTTCTCAGACATCCATTCTTCGTCTTCCTCTGAAAGAGCCAGTAAAACATCATATGACCTACCCTGTAAGTACTCTTTCACAACAGAGCCTTCATCATCAAGGTTTTCTGCACTTGTATAATGATGTTCATCATTCTCAAGGATTGTTGAGCCTACATAGTGCCTTTGTTTCTGATCACTCTCACTTGAAATTGTATCAAGCTCCGAGACATAGCCATGTTCTTGGACAGAGCATGGTTTTTTTTTTCCATGTAATCATAAAAGTAAGCACATAATTGTTCCATGTATTTCATATCCATTGGAAGGTGAGAACCTATGGATACATCATCCTCTCCATCATGATTACACTCCTATAGCCTATGGTAATGAGAGCCTAGCATTGTCTTATTTACATGAGTATTTGAATTTTAGGTCTTTTGGTCATTCAAGCTATCAAAATTTCCCAACGATTGCATTTCCAGCCATTGCATATAACAAGGTAAATGATGATGACCCAACTAAAAACACATAGATGAAGTGAAATGATGTGCATTTGATCGATGCATACTAATAGGTAGAACCTCTGGTAGAGTATTTATATGCCCTTATTTGCCATCAAACTCGAGTAGCAAAAGAACCATGCAGAATACAAATTCTTAACCGGTTTTCTGAACCATTTGTTACAATTTGAGAGGTTGCTAAGCTTTAAGATTAAGGAAATGGACAACTACATGGGGGATAGACTATGCTTTATTGTAGTGCATCCATTCTCAATCCTCTTCGCAAATATTGTTTCCAAACTATTGTGGATGATGTTCAATCCTTGTCCAATGACTATATAGGCCCACTTGATTTTATTGTCATCACTTATGAGGAAGAAAGGGTCTCTAATTGCATTGTTTAAGGGATGGAGGATATGTCAACATTTCTGCCAATCCCTTACTTGGAAGATTACTCTGTGGGTATGACAGAGACCCCCAACCCTCGAGCCAAGATCCACACAGGATCATTCTAAATCCTCCCTTGAGTCTGATTGACTCTTTGATTTCCCTACAGGGAATACTTCATGCACACAAATAGGTGTATTACACAGGTCCTTCTGAGTTATACCTACGTGTTCAAACACCAGCATTAACTCCACAACTGACCAACAAATGTGATCAAGGCTTTTTCCCTTTCGGGATTTTGGATTTTGTGAATCCTGTTGTCGAGCCCCTTGTCTCTTCAACCTCTGAAACCTGAAATCTCAATGAGGGTTGACTCCTTCAATGCGCCGAACACACGCCTCTTGTTGCCACTTATTTTGGCTTTTCGGGACTTGAGTGATCGACCAACACTCGTTCCTCTTCCCTTATGATTTCCCGGTTTCCAAAATTTCCCCTTTTTGGCGAGATCGATGGTCTTCCAGGACTTTCACCGAAGCTCTACCACCTCTTTCGGATTCCGTGAAACGTATCCTCCGACTGGTGTTTGGGACCCTTCTTTCGGCTTTTTTCTCTTCACGATTTCAGGAGTTGCGTTGACATGCAACTCTACCTCTTGACTCCCAGAACCCCGAAATCCAATTGGGGCCCAAAGCTATTCTTTGGCGACCTTTTCGAGAGTTTTCCCCTTCCGCTCTTTGGTATTTCACGAACTGGAAGTTTGAACTTTTGATTCCAAAAATCATTGCCCCCTTTGCTTCCCAACACCCAAAGTACCGAAATCCCAAAATTCCATGCCAAAGTCCTATCGCGTTTCATGACTTTAGGATTTTCACTCCACTATGTTCCGGCTCCTTGTCGTCAAGACTCCCAAAATACTGAACCCTGAATTCTCGAAGTGCTGAAACTCACTCATTTAGCTTCACACACGACAATCCCTTTCACAGTTTGGGAATGTGAATGACCAAAGGTTTTGGTCTGCACTTCAACCTTATGAAACCTGAATTTCTGAAATGATCTAACGACTCAAATGACCACAATAAACGGTCCACATTGATTCTTGAAACCAAAGTGATGGGTTCACCCAACTCCTAACCACCTTCCAGCTTCACTGGATCCTACGGTCCTCGCGACCTCATGAGTTCTCCACGAAGACTTCTGACCGTCTGATTCACTCCTCAAGAATCTCTGGCCAAATTGACTTGGCGTCCTTCCATTGAGCTTAACTTTTGTGCGATGATTTCGCTCACCGTCTCCTTTTGACGTGTTTCTATCTTTGTCTTCCTTTGAAGTGTTCAAAGGTGTTATCCCTCCTGAGATTTTACTTGTGAACTTAATTAAGTCTCCAAGATAGGTCCTACTCGCACTCCTTGAGGCAATCTTTCAAATAACCTCTAGTTATTTGAGTCCTCGACTCTGTGCACTCTTTGCAACAACAATCCTTCCACCTTCACCTTAGTTTATAACTTTTAAGGCTTCAACTAGCCTGCACACACCTTGCACGACTCTCTGCTTCACCTGCACTTCTTCTAGTATGAGAACAATGGTATCTCTCCTAAGCTTTCTGAGATAAAACTCAAACTCTTGTCAACGCACACCTTGCGGACGTTTCACTGCACTCCTTGCAGGAACTCTCAGGATGAGAAACAATTGAAACACATTCTTCTCCTCTCTCAGACTTCATAAACTTAACATGAAATCACACATTTAACATAGCATTGAAACAAATGCATACAGAGAAACAAAACAATTGTAAACATACCATTCAACAAATGTAAATAGTAAGCATCACAACACCATGAAAATTGAGCCAAAGCTCCATATATTAACTCAAGTGCTCCTGTACATGGGTTCTTCTCTACAACTCTCTGCTACAGCTCTACATCTTATGAATTATGAATGCTCATCCAGAATTATAGTGATACAAGGGTGAGGGTGTCTATATTTGTTTTCCCTCCTACTCTCTAAACTATCTAATCTATAAATTCAAATCTACCTACTTTCATTAATTACGTATAAATGTTTTTACATTCTACAGATGAGAGCAGTGCTCAAGATCTATTTACAACATCTAAGATATAAATGTAACTATGCTTCCCCCAGCTATCACATTAATATCCGCTTCATTAATTTTTCAAAACATTTCAAAAACGTGCGCTGGTGCTTTTCTAGTTGTCTTCCACCTTTTACATTGCTTGGTTGGCAGCTTATGATGCTCCTGCATCATACTCCCTCACTTGAAAATTTTCATGAACTCCTATTCATGAGCTCTTGCATGGTTTATCCATGCTTTTGAATTTCTTCTTCATCTTCCCAACTAGCATCTTCAATTGGATGTCCCTTCCATTTGACCAAGTATTCAAAATACTCTTTTCTCCTGGTCTTTTTGCTAACCTTTTTGTCAATTATGCTTTCCATCTGCGGCTTTTCAGCTAGAGGCATTTGTTTGGTCCATTGAACCTCTTTCTGTTCCTCCTCTGCTCCTACTTCTTCAGCTTTGTAAGGGTACAAATCAACAACATTCAATATCAGTGAGATTTCGACCCCATTGGGTAATTAAATCTCATATGCGTTTTCTCCAAATTTACTTATGACCTTGCACAGTCCAATCTTTTTCGTCTTCATTTTGTTATACGTTCCCCTTGGGAACCTTTCCTTCCTCGGATGCAAAAGAATCAGATCACCAACTTCAAATTGAAGTTCTCACCTGTGTTGATCTGCTCTCCACTTGTATTCTTGACTTGAACTCTACAATCTCTCCTTAATTCGGTTGTGAAGCTCCTTCATTCCTTATGCAAAGTCCTCGACACTAGCACTCCTAAATTGATTTTGTTCCAAATCTTTCAATTTAGAAACTCCCCTTGGTTTCATTCCATATACAATATGGAATGGACTCTACCCTTTTCTTATGTTAAGAGAATCATTATAAGCGAATTCCGCTTATGGAAGAATGTGATCCCATTAACTGTGGTGTTCAGTCACTAACCTTCTTAACAAATCTCCCAAGCTCCTGTTCATGACCTTTGTCTGTCCATCCATCTGAGGATGATATGTTGAGCTAAAAGACAAAATTATCCCCAACTTCTTCCATAAGGTCCTCCAGAAATGTCCTACGAACTTGGTGTCTCGATCAGAAACAATACTCCTTAGTAAGCCGTGAAGTCTAACGACTTCCTTGAAAAACAAGTTCGCAATATGACTTCAATCGTTGGTTTTCTGGCATGGTATGAAATGTGCCATCTTTGAAAATTTGTTGACTACCACAAATATTGAATCACATCCTCTTTGTGTTCTTGGCAGTCCCAATATAAAATCCATGCTCACTGCGTCCCACGGCCTTTCTGGTATGGGTAATGGTTGATATAACCCTTTGTTCTATCTTTTTCCTTTTATGTGCTGACAAATTCTGCATCTGTCCACAAATTTCTTAACATCTATCCTCATCCCTGGCCAAAAATATGAGCCATTCAACTTTGAGAACGTCTTATCATGACCAAAGTGCCTGACCAATCCTCCACTGTGTTTTTCTTTCAGAAAATTCTCCCTCATGGAGCATTTTGGAATACATAGTTGATTGCCCCGGAATAATAACCCATCCTAGATCATGTATTCAGTCCATTGGCTTCTGTCCCTAAGAACTGGATTCTCAGATGCCTCATATGCCTCCTTAAAATCTGGGTCATCCCTGTACATTTATTTGAGGTTATCAAAACCTAAAGTCTTGACTCTGAATTCCTGCATAAGTAAACATTTCATGTTCAAAGCATCAACAACTTTGTTAGCTGATCTAGAAATATGCTTAATCACAAAAGTAAAATTTTGCATGAATTCAACCCATTTAGCATAATTTTGGTTCAACTTCTCTTGTTGAGTCACAAATTGTAAGGCATGATTATCACTGTACAAAACAAACTCTTTAGGAACCAAATAATGTCTCCATTTCTTCAATGCTTGTATGACAGCATAGAATTCCTTATCATATGTTGAGTACTTAATCTTCGCTTCATTCAGTTTCTCACTGAAATAAGCGATCAGCCTTTCGTCTTGGCTCAAGACCACTCCAATTGAAAATCCACTCGCGTCACACCTAACCTAGAATGTCTTGTTGAAATATGGAAAAACCAAAATTGGTTGCTCAGTGATCCTCTTCTTCAGCAGATTGAAGCTCTTCTCTGCTTCTTTTGTCCAGTGAAAAGATTTATGTCTTTTCTTCACCGTATCCATCATTGGTGTGCTAATTTCACAAAAATTTTGAATGAATTTCCTATAGAATCTAGCCAAACCATGGAAGCTTCATACTTCAAATATATTGTTCGGCGATGGCCAATTCTTAATTGCCTCAATCTTTTTCGGATCCATCTTTAATTCATTTGCATAGATAACAAAACCAAAATAAATGAGTTATGTCCTCATACATGATGATTTCTTCATATTGATCAGAAATTTCTCTTTTTGTAATCTCCTCATCATTGTAGCTAAATGCTTTAAGTGTTCTACTTCTGTTTTGCTGAAAATCAATATATCATCAATATATACAATGACGAATTTCCCTATGAAATCCTTCAGGACTTCATTCATCAACCTCATGAAAGTACTGGGTGCATTCGTTAAGCCAAATGTCATAAAAATCCATTCATACAACCCCTCATTCGTCTTGAATGATGTCTTCCATTCATCACCTTCTCTCATTCAAATTTGATGATACCCACTTTTCAAATCAATCTTTGAAAAAAAAATTGCTCCACTCAAGAAATCCATCAAGTCATCCATCCTTGGCAATGGAAATCTATATCTGATGGTAATCATATTGATTTTCCTTGATTCTGTACACATTCTCCAGCCTCCGTCTTTCTTTGGGCTGAGCACTATTGGAAAAACGCATGGACTCAAGCTCTCTCGAATCAATCCTTTGTTCATTAAGTCTTGGACCTGTCTCTTAACTTCTTCATTTTCCTACGGCATCAATCTGTATGCAGATTTGTTTGGAAAATTGGCTCCAGGCATAAGGTCGATATGATGGCTTATACTCCTGATAGGTGGCAATGAACAAGGTAGTTTTTCCACTACTATATCAACAAACTCTCCCAACAATTCCTGGATTTCTTCTGGTAAATCATCTATTCTTGTACTGGTCAAAACAATTATGGGCTTCATGACCACAATAAATTGTGTGTATTCCTTCTTCTTAACCTCATTAAGAATTTCCTTCCCACTCATGAGAAGTACAGTGTTTCTCACCTCTGTTTTCACTTCTTGTTTCTTAATTGGCAGCAACATGTGAGTCCTACCATTTTTTTCCAGGGTGTATGTGTTCTTTCTCCCATCATGAACTACGTTTCTGTCATATTGTCATGGTCTACCCAACAATAGATGACAAACATCCATGGGAATGACATCACATAATATTTCATCTTTATATCCTCCTATTTTAAATTCAACTAAACACTATTTAGTGGCATTTACCTGGTGTCCTTTTTGTAGCCACGAAACTATGTATGGGCTTGGATGTGCAATAGTCTCCAGCTACAACTTTTTTACCATCTCTGTAGATACGAGATTGTATGTGCTACCACTGTCCACTATGACCTTGCATACCCTATCCTTAGTTTTGCAAGCAGTCTGAAACAAACTATTTCTTTGGGTTGGGTTCTCTGCCTCCTTCTCTGGCTTTAAGATAATTTTCCTCATCATCAAAGATCTTCCACCCTCAGTGTCTTCTGCCTCAACATTCCATCCTTGAGCTTCAACAATGTGAGTTTCACCACCATCTTTCTTCCTATCTAGACACTCATAGGATTTATGTCCAATTTTTCCACAGACGAAGAATTTCACTTCACCTCCTCTACCTCTTCCTCTTCCTCTGGCTCGAGGAAAAGTATTTCTATCAGCATACTGCCTTCCCTTTGAGCTTCCTCCTCTTTCAGGTTGAGTTTGAGGTTTCTTCCCTTCTTCCTTAGGTCTCTGAGTTTTGTCTTGGGCAATTGTTTTGCCTCTGCTTTGACTTCTGCCTCAGCCTCTTTGACCTTGCTTATGGCTCAACTTCTCTTCAGATTTCAGAGCCATCTGATAAGCATTTTCCACAGTCTGAATGGTCATCATGCTCATCTCATCTTGAATGTCATATCACAGACCATTCATGTACCTAGAAAAATTTTCATCATCGCTTTCCCAATGACCTGCTCTGATATTGATCCTATAGAATTATTCAGTGTATTCTTTCACTAACACCAGCTTATGTCTCAAATTCTGCATCCTCTAAAACAGAGTGATTTGATAGTCCCTAGGTATAAATTTGGCTTTCATCTTTGCAACCATTCTATCCCAGCTTTTGATTTTCTGCTTGCCTTTGCAACGTCTGTCAGCCTGCAGTTCATCCCACCATAGTGTTGCATGCCCTTTAAGTCTAGTAACAGCATGTTTGACCTTCTTGTCTTCCTCGACATCCTCATAGTCGAAGTATTTATCCAGATCTCTAATCCAGTCTAGAGGCTCTTCAACATCCAAGTTTCCCTCATACAATGGAATGTCCATTTTCGCTCTGGCACCTATCCTTGCAACAGCCCTGAATAGGCATTCATCTGTAGCATCTTCGACTGCAACTTTGTCTTCATCATTTCCATCTTCATTTCCACTTTCAGCTTCACTGATATCGCCAACGTCAACTGTGCACCTCTGTGTTGTATCCATGGCATCAAGCCTGGCATGTAACTCGTGCATTTCTCTTTCCCTTGCTGGATCAGGAATTGGCATTGGCCTGTCTCTTCTTCTCGACAGCATGGCTATAAAATGTTCCTATTTTCTCTGCTATAGAAAGCAAAGAACTTGTTTTGCAACTCTGATACCACAACTCACACATACCCCCAACCCTCGGGCCAAGATCCGCGTAGTATCGTTCTAAATCTTCCCCTGAGTCTGATTGACTCTTTGATTTCCCCATAGGGAATACTTCACACACACAAATAGGTGTATTCCATAGGTCCTTGTGTGTTATACCTACGTGTTCAAACACCAGCGTTAACTCCACATCCGACCAACAAATGTGATCAGGGATTTTTCCCTTTTGGGATTTCATATTTCGCGATTTCGCAAATCCTGTTGTCGAGCCCCTTGTGTCTTCAACCTCTGAAACCCAAAACATCAATGAGGGTTGACCCTTCAATGTGTCTAACACATGCCTCTTGTTGCCACTTATTTCATCTTTTCGGGACATGAGTGATCGACCAACACTCGTTCCTCTTCCCTTATGATTTCCCAGTTTCCAAAATTTCCCCTTTTTGGCGAGATCGATGGTATTTCATAACTTTCACCAATGCTCGACCACATCTTTCGTCTTCCGTCACACGTATCCTCCAACTGGTGTTTGGGACCCTACTTTCAATTTTTCGCCCTTTGCGATTTTAGGAGTTGTGTTGACATGAAACTCTGTCTCTTGACTCTCAAAACCTCGAAACTCGATTGGGGCCCAAAGCTATTCTTCTGCGACCTTTTCGGGATTTTTCTCCTTCCACTCTTTGGGATTTCACGAACCAGAAGTTTGCACTCTCGATTCCAAAAATCGTTGTCACTCTACTCCCCGACACCCGAAGTGCTGAAATCCTGAAATTCCACGCCAAAGTCCTGTTGCGTTTCGCGACTTCGGGATTTTCACTCCACTATGTCCCGACTCCTTGTCGTCAGGACTCCCGAAATATTGAACCCTGAATTCCCAAAGTGTCGAAACTCACTCTTTCAGCTTCACACGCGATAATCCCTTTCACGGTTCGGGAATGTGAATGACCAAAGGTTTTGGTCTGCACTTCAACCTTACAAAACCTAAATTTCCGAAATGATCAAACGACTCAATTGACCACAATAAATGGTCCACATTGATTCTTGAAACCAAAGTGATGGGTTCACCCAACTCCTAACCACCTTGTGGCTTCACTGGATCCTACAGTCCTTGCAACTTCATGAGTTCTCCACGGAGAATTCTTACCGTCTGATTCACTCGACAATAATCTCTGGCCAAACTAACTTGGCGTCCTTCCACTGAACTTAACTTTTACGTGATGATTTCGCTCCCCGTATCCTTTTGAAGTGTTTCGATCTCCATCTTCCTTTTAAGTGTTCAAAGGTGTTATCCCTCCTTAGCTTTTACTTGTGAACTTAAGTCTCCAAGAGAGGCCCTGCTCGCACTCCTTGCGGAAATCTTTCAAAGAACCTCTAGTTATNTGCAACAGTAGTCCTTCCACCTTCACCTTAGTTGATAACTTCTAAGGCTTCAACTAGCCTACATACACCTTGCATGGCTCTATGCTTCACCTGCACTTCTGCTGGTATGAGAACAACAGTTTATCTCCTGAGCTTTCTGAGATAAAACTCAGACTCTTGTCAATGCACACCTTGGGGACGTTTCACTGCACTCCTTGCAGGAACTCTCAATATGAGAAACAATTGAAACTCATTCTTCTCCTCTCTTAGACTTCATACACTTAACATGAAATCACACATTTAACACAGCATTGAAACAAATGCATATAGAGAAACAAAACAACTATAAACATACCATTCAACAAATGTAAACAGTAAGCATCACAACACCATGAAAATTGAGCCAAAGCTTCATATATTAACTCAAGTGCTCCTGTACATGGGTTCTTCTCTACAGCTCTCTTCTACAGCTCTACAGCTTATGAATTCTGAATGCTCATCCAGAATTGCAGTGATACAAGGGTGAGGGTGTCTATATTCATTTTCCCTCCTACTCTCTAAACTGTCTAATCTATGAATTCAAATCTACCAACTATCATTGATTATGTATAAATTCCTTTACATTCTACATATGAGAGCAGTGCTCAATATTTGTTTACAACATCTAAGATATAAATGTATGTATGCTTCCCCAAACTATCACATTAATATCTGCTTCATTAATTTTTCAAAACATTTCAAAAATGTGCGCTGGTGCTTTTCCAGCTGTCTTCCGCCTTTTACGTTGCTTGGCTAGCTGCTTACGATGCTCCTGCATCAGGGTATAGGAAAGTCGTACATTATGAAACTGGGTGACAGATATTCCTATGTAAATTTCTTGCAAATTTATTTAAATTCCAACCCCATGGTCAACCTAAGCATAGCCAACCTAGGGAAGCATTAATAGGCTTTAGGTATTATTTGTTTTGAAGAATCCATGGATTAGTTTCATCACAAAAACCAAAATGATATTGAAATCGCAGTTTCGGTTAGTAACGTCCTTGTTGTTGCAGAAACCCAAGAAAACATAGATAAAATCCCATATCTAATCTATAAATCCAAACCCAAGAAAACCACACAAAGATATCTTCAGTACCCTTAACCAAGTCAACCAAGACCATTCCCATATTTAAGTCACAACTCTTTCTGTCATAAACAAACTAGCAAGTTAGCAACCCTTTTTGCTACCCAAACTACCTCTAGCTCAACTTCTTCATATGATTATCCAATAAATGACATAAGTTGGTCCTGTCAGGAAGTCCCTTGGATCAGTAATCCAGTTATGATATTAAGGTTTCAAGTGTTCTTACTTATATATGTGATCCACATGGGATGACTCTTCCAACATAGCATGGGTCGGAACCCACCACTACAAATAGTCCCCGAGAATTTTTCCTTGGAATTAGTATGCATGGATAACTTTAAGAAGTTATAGAAAAGTAATCTATCCTTCAACCAAATTCAACCTTCAGATCTGCAACACTAGATAAATGTTTGAAAATGCCAGTGTAATTTTGAAGGGGTAACAATTACTCTTTTAATGACATAATATTCATCGTAGCATTTTGGTTAAGTACACATACTTTTAATGACATAATATTCATCATGGCATTTTGGTTAAGTACTCATATCCACAAGTAGTTGGTTTTGAGTTTGTTAGAAATAGGGAAAATATTGAAAAACAAAATGCTTTTAAATTCTTGTTTACTATATCAACACATATGAGAAAAGATATAAACAGATCTTAATATAAACAAAAATTTTGAGTGTAAAAAACAAACCTTTAGCTTACCTCCTGATCAATGAAAGATGTACCTGTCACATGTGTGGATGTAGACCTCTTGTATATGCTCAGAAAATTAGTTTGATCTTTGTCAATATGGACCGAGGGACAATTTGCCAAGAAATAGACCACAAAAAGGATGGTTGAGACAGCAGCAGCAAGTACAACAAAACCCCACAATAGAAAACAACAAGACTTTCAAAGATGAACCATCATTAGCTATATATTTCTTTCAAAAATAGACAAAGGCCTTTTATATATTTACAATGGGTCCACTCAAGATAACTGCCAACTAAAGAAAATAGTAAACTAAATGCATGTAGCAGAAGGATGGAAATACATTGTAAATAATGCAATGCATGCAACTTGAAGGTTGAAAGATGTAAATAACTATCATACATGTTGTTATATAAGATAGAAAAATTCCCTCAAGGGATAGGTATTGCTAGTGAGGCATCTTCCTTGGGTTGCATCATTGGTGGGGTGTCCATTAAGTGAGTGCATCCTCATGCACCACATCAATTCCTCCCTATTTAGTTGAAAGTGTACACACTTTCTCAATGATCTAGGGGAATGTGGCTTCAAACACAGATTGAGAGAACCACTTGACTTGGATTGGGAGTTATGATTTACACTCCATGAGATCAAAGTTATGTTTCTACTGCCAAGTGGATATGATGCACACATATAGTAGTGTATATTTTGCAAAAGGAGGTTGATAATCTCAGATGGTATCTACTAGGTGAGATCTCTAAACTTCATCTTGCAAAAGAGAATGTTTATACAACTTTAGGTTATTAATGGTCACCACGTCATGAACAGACAATCATTAGGGAATCTATAGACAATATGCATTATCATTGATATTTTGTATAATGGTGTGTGACATATAATGTATAGGTTTGAGTTTGTGATTCTATTGTCCTTTGAAACATTGATTGTTGAGATATAAACAGAATTTATCCCCACTTGAAATTGTGTAGGAAATATATGGCAGTCTTGTATTGAGCATTTGAATCTACTAGTGTTGTTGCAACTTTTGAATGGATGTGCTACAATTTTAAACAATGAATGAAGAATGTTTCTATTCATGTTGTTGGTGTGGGGAGGTTGTGGGATGAAGAGTGACTAATATATCATAAGGATAGTCAGGGGTTGATACCCATAGCATGCTTCAAATGGTAGGTACCTTGTTGGTTTATTCATTGCCCTATTATAGTTGTGTTGTAGTACATGTAAATATGTATCACACTATTTATTGCAAGTGTAATAAATATGAAGTGCATGTACTAAAATGAGAATCATCACTTTAGTCTATCCATGTGTTTGAGGGTGAAAGGTTGTAGAAAGATAAAATTGACATCCTAGTAATTTCCATAGTGTTTTCCAGAAGGTGTAGAGAAAGTCAAAGTCATGATCAAAGATACTGTCAAGAGGTAGCCCAAAACAAGAAAAAACATGAGAGAAGAAGAGTTTGTTGTTACACAGTGGCTTTGATACACAATATAAAGATGGAAATTTTTGAGAAACAATGAAAACCAATGTAAGATACCTCCTTAGATACCTTATCGGGTTTTCTTCTATATCCACAAGACTGTGTGTATTTTCATTTAATTTTCTGAATCAGGTCATTTGACAAACAGTTCACATACAGTCTTCTTACAAGAGTATGTAAATTAAGATGAAACTTATAATGTTCACATGTATATATTGGCACACTTCAGAGAGCATTTGTTGCACTCTATTACTTAAACTTGATGGGAAATAATGACAAAATCAGTCTCAACACATAGAAGAAAATAAATAGAAGAACCTGGGTTACGTAATCTGTGTGTGTTCTTCAAGATCCCAGTTCTCCGAGGAATAATCAGCAATAGTATTTATGGAATATACCATCCTGTAGATGCCCTGAATATTGCAGCAACGCTACCATAGATGGAGTTGGTGTAAGGAAACCCCACGACCTCCACACAACAAAAACGAGTCTTAGAATGAGGAACTCTGTCCAGAATAGCAACACGACCTATAACAACTTGGACACTCCCCCAACCAATGAATGAGAGACTCAAAACAAGGGAGAATGGGGTTAGATTCATCCTTGGTGATTAAAACCTATCCCACAAACTCGGCCTCTATGCAAGAATTCGTGCCCAGCAAATTCGTCCCACCTTGGCAGCAGTTTCCCTACTCATAACACGACCCTCCAGTGGTTAACTCACTCTCCTTTTGAGTAAACAACCTCTGTATCATTCAAATGTGCACCCAACAAAGAAGAATAAAAACCCAAATGAGAGATTCGACCCCCCTTCTCAAAGTCTTCTTTAACACAGGGATCAATGTCATCGAGAAATCTTTAGTTCTCACAAGAAAACAATAATCAAGATAACTCTGTTAACCATGAATTCCAGTGAAGAAATCTGAACCAGAGATAGATGAAGGGTTTCCAAAAACCCTCGGTCTCTCTTCTCAAGATCTCTCACAAATCCTTTTATCAAATGAGAAAATACAAAAATGAGGGGCACCTCGTCTTTTCTCCTCTTTTATTTCTCATTGAATTAATTCCCGCTCACTTTACTTTTAATTTTCTTCTAAAGTCATTTTATGCTTGCACACTTTTCTCACAAAATTGTGGTGCTTCTTATTTCCCCTTTGGGGCTGGGTTACTCCCAGGTTCAGCCCAGGCACCATATTTTGTTAGCCTTCCAAGAGAGGCGATCCCCACTCGGCGCTAAGGCTCGACCAAACTGGAAAACTCACATATCTAATTCTCTACGGTATGATGAATAGTGCACCCCATTTGGATTTGTAAAAATTAAACCATTGATTAAGATATGTATTTTTTTTATCTCATGTTGTTTCATGCAAGATAGGTGAATAATGTATGTTCATTTAATTCAAAGTCACTTTTTCTTGTGGAGCAATTGCAAACATTTGATCTTGGCATGTACAATCATTTCGGATCATTAATAATTCTTGTTCCAAATCAGAGAAATCTTCTTAATCACATTCAAACTCAGAAGTTTATGGACTTGATGAGAAACACCCATCATTCATAATAGTAGCAACAATAGAAGAAAAAGTGCAAATTTGTGTCATCGTACTAGCAAAGAAAATGTTTCAGAGTATTCTACAGGTGAGTAGCCATGGGTATAGTCTGTGTTCTGATAGGCTTACACAATTTTGGCAAATAATGCTAGAGTAGTGCTTTATTTATATTATGTGTATCTAGCAATTGTAACTCTATTTGAGTGAGGAAATTTGAATAAATTGTGTTGGGAAACATGTCAGTGGTATTGGTCTTGTAGAATTTACACATGCCTATTTTGTTCAGTAATCTAGAAAATACTAACAATGTTTTGGGCAGTCTGGAGTAAGGTTCTCAGAAGCAATTGGCAGGCTTGTAGGACATACAAGATTAAATCAGGAAATTCAGTTTTTTAACACTTTAGTAACAAGTGAGATTTGGGATTAATTTAAAGTATTAACTCGGGTAATTCTGTCTTTTTAACAATTCCAGTGACTAGTGAGACAAGTGCTATTTGGGAGTAATTTGAGGTAGAACTATTGAGAGGTTGGCATGTGTGGAACTTCCAATCTAACACTAGATTGAAACTGGGCACTACTTTGTTACTATGTAACCATCTTTCCAAAGTTGTATTTTCAAGGTTAATTTTGTTGATGTTTTAAGCCTTAACCAAAATATTAATGTAGGGTGTCATTGTAGGAAAGAAACAACTCTTTGGCTAGATGGTGTAAACCAGCATGGATGTTTTCCAACACTAGAGCCAAGTATCAAGAGTGATAAGTTCCCAGGGGTGAGTGATGGAGTTGATCAATGCCATAAATATTCACTACATGTCTTATGGTACAAATGTATGTGCTTAAGGCATTCTAAGTAGCAGCCTAGCAGGTGCTTCTAGCTTGTGGACTTTTTAGGTGAATGATTGTTACATATGAGCAGATGGATTTCAGGAAGATGTTTTAAATTAATATGAACCTCTTCTCTTTTGATAAAAGGACTATGTGGACAATGATTAGTATCATGCATGTCTAATCCACACCTATTGCAATGAACTGAAACTATTTATTTTGAGGTTTCAACCTTTTCCCTTGCTTGTCTGGCTTTGTTTTCAAAAATCTTTCTCTTGCCTATTTTTTACAGTTCTCCTTTAGAACATTGGTTCACATGATGACTAGGTTGTCTTGTCCAGAAAGCCAATAATCTTTAGATTGTTTATCTTGTTGCTTATGTGTTTTCAAATTGATATCCTCGGGAGTGTAGTAATGAGTTTTTTGATACCTTTTAGAGGACTTTTTTAGATATTGCCTTGTGAATTTTCTTAGATAAGTCCTGGATCAGCTGGTTTTTGTAGATCTTACCTTTTCTAAGGCTTTATTTGCCTTATTTCTTCTTTTGGTAGGATCATCTAT
Organism: Picea sitchensis; assembly: GCA_010110895.2. Taxonomy (NCBI): domain Eukaryota; kingdom Viridiplantae; phylum Streptophyta; class Pinopsida; order Pinales; family Pinaceae; genus Picea; species Picea sitchensis. The sequence goes on from SNQJ01S0067866.1 coordinate 17,307, forward strand.
AGCCAGACCATATGTTTCACAACTAGATCAGTTGTCAAGGAGTCTTTGCATTTTTTGAATTGATTTACTAACCTTCATGTTAGTACATAGACTAACCAGGCATTTGTGAAAATTGTATAGATTTCTCCCCAAGTATAAATCTCATAAGGGAGTTGAATGCCTCTTGGGCCTTAAGATATTCTACAAACTTGCTAGGTAGAGCTTCCAGATAAACATGCTTCCAAAGAAAATTTTTGATGTCTTTAACCTAATATATTTTTTGAGTCCATTCTTGGTGGAAGTATTCATAATGTGACATTTTTTTGCATTTCATATTCATGAGGATCAAAGAATGTTTTTCAGCAATTTCCTTTTCAGTGCCACACCAGTGTCTAAGAATTATTGTAGTAAGGGCACCGATCATGTTCCTTTGTGGGTTCCCATTCTTATGATAAATGGCATCATCTATTTCATATTTCAATACTTCTTTCTCCATTTTTTCAACTAGATATGCAAAGGATTATATCTCCCACCGTTTAGACAATGTGTCTGTAAAGCATTGAATAATGGATTTGCAGGCCTTAATATCAGTCTTTCCTTTCATTCACATAATTTTATAGGACACATACATCATATCAATGACTTGGAAAAAATTTCTAGTGGTCAGGCCATCAATGCTCCATCCAAAATACCAATCATCAGTAAAACTCTGAGCTTCAGGGAGCCTTCCTCTACCATAGAGGTTAGGGGAAGGAGCTCTATTCATATTCAAAGGAAGTGGTTATCTTGAAGGAAGAATATGTGTAGAGGTTTGATACTCAGTGATGAGAGAATTAGATGAATATTTAGCTTTGGGGGGAAAGTGAGAAGATTTTTTTTTCTTAACATTAGTTTCTTCAGGAGTATATACAGTAGAACTGTTGGAGGTGATTTTTTTTGGGGGGGGGAATATGTGAAGCATTTATAGGTTTGTTTTGCGGTTTTTCAGTGACTTTTAGAATGCTCTTTCCCATCTCTATGAAGGCTTGATCAAGGCATTCCCTTAATTCTTCATGATTTTCTTTTAATCAACCCTTTTCTTCTTGGACCGGATTTCTTGTGACTTCAACATCACTTTTGACTTCATAGATCTTTTGTTGCATTTGGTTAACACTAGAGATGATCTTGTTTGTACTTACTTGTATTTAGTCTATGTATGTTTTGCAGGCATAGTCATTTGTTACAAAAGTATGGGTTTCCATACCTCGCAAAGTTGTATTGGTCCAATTTAATTGTTCATATGCATTATGAATCTTTCTTTCAATATTTCGCATCTAGGGATATTCTTTTGCAAGTACTAATGTAATGGATATGCATTGATTTTCCCCATCTTATAAGATAAGCCCTTTGAAAGGGGGGAAAATAGATGGAGATTCTAATTTTTTACCATCAAGGCCTTTCCATTTGTGTCTAACACTGGAAGAATTGGATTCCATCATTTGGACGTCTTCATTCTTTGTTTGTGTTAACCATTCATAGAAAGACAACCAACATTTGTTATCTTTCATATAGGCTTGCCACGATGCAGACATTTCTAGTTTTTGCTCACAAGAAGTGGATTGATTAAATTGAATGGTCTGTGGATGGGTAAATAAATCCCAATTTAACATTTTCTTTGCCCAATCTTCATTTACTTTCCACTTCGAGCATCCTTTCATGATAGTAAAAAAAAATTGAATTTCTGGAATGGATGGATTTTGTATTCCATTACACAGGGGATTGTCAAATTGGCAGGGAGGAATAACAATATCTACTTGTTCCATTTCTGGCAGTTCCGTTTCTACAAGTCAATTTCCACAATTTCAGTTTCACCAAGTTCAATTCAGTTTTAGTTTTGTTAGTTTCTTTTTGTTGTGTAGGTCTAGGAATAAAATAGAATAACGGATCCATGGTTACACAAGCTTAAAATTACTCCACTGGAGAAAAGCTTTGTGGCTAGGATGTCTAGAACAAGAACTTGGGATATGTGGATTGGTTTGAATGGATGTTGTTGGAAAGAGAGAAATTGTAGAGCTAATGGAATTGGGTGGGTCTCAAAGAAATCTAAGTATGACTATTGATGAAATCATGGATGAATGCAAGCCATTTTTCTTTGCATGCCATGAGACAACTTCCAATCTGTTAACCTGGGCAACATTCTTGCTCTCAATAAACCTTGAATGGCAGGAAATATTAAGGAAAGAAGTTATCAGTATTTGTGGCACAGATATACCAGATGAAAACATGCTTTGCATGATGAAATCGGTATGTATTCCATTTAATACAATCTATATCATTTTTGGGATTTTCTTAATCAACAAAATTCAAGCCATCATTTTTGTCTCTAAAATGCATTATATATTTCATTAGGACTAAATGTAAATATACATCAAGATTGATATACCATGGAACCATAAGGTGGTCACACAAGTTTCCCTACTCTACATAAGCAAGGAAAACTATCATGTTTGATTTTGCTCCGAGCTAAAAAGTGTCTGCATCTTTCCTTAAAAATGTCCTCCTTGTTTAGACCTATATAGCTTGTTGGTTTAGATTTATATAGACAGTTCTGATCTAAAGACTGAAACTTCTACCAAGTTGAATGGACTCTTCATTTCATGAAATATTGATGGACACCATACTTTCCATATGAAGGATATGCCTGCCAGTTATATCTTATATTACACACTACTGCATTACTCTCTGCTTGTCAAAACATCCATTTGCCACCGAAGTGGACAACCTTCTGATGAAGAGGAGCAACAAGGAGAAAACTATTTACAAATATAATGTACATGATTTTCGAATTAATAACGATGATAATGATTATTAACTCAACCAAGACCAACTATTTATTTATAATTGGGACATGATTACTTCAAACTCTCCACTAAATTTTAAGCCTCTCGCCATCTAGCACATTCCAGAGTTCTTGTCAATTGTAAGATAGAGAAAAGTTTACTAATGGAAGGACAACAAATTTCTCTCTGCAGTTTCCAAGACCCAAAAAATCATAGAGTAGTGTTAATTTTTTCAAAATCCCAACCCAGTTTCAGTCTCACTGAATTTTCAACCAAATTTAAATGCCAAACTCAGTTTCAACACTGTTTCAGCATATGTTACAGCCTTGTGTTTCAGCATATACTCACAACGGTGTTTCAGCATATGACTCAGCACTGTGTTTCAGCATATACTACAGCCTTGTGTTTCAGCATATACTCACAGCGGTGTTTCAGCATATGAGTCAGCACTGTGTTTCAGCATATACTACAGCCTTGTGTTTCAGCGTATACTCACAGCGGTGTTTCAAAATATGACTCAGCACTGTGTTTCAACATATACTACAGCCTTATGTTTCAGCATATACTCACAGCAGTGTTTCAACATATGACTCAGCACTGTGTTTCAGCATATACTACAACCTTGTGTTTCAGCATATACTTAGTGGTGTTTCAGCATATAAAAACTTAACAGAAAATAAATTTCAGAACTGAAACATGAGGATTTTGAACATCGTTTTCAACGCAGAAATAAAATATCAACAATATGCAAAACTCAGAAAATATAGACACAAATATATTCGGTCTAACTTCGACCCTGGAAAAACCCACAAGGGGAAAACCAGTTAGAGAGGGCTTTGTATTATTTATGAGCTTCTGAGAAATTCTTTTACAGCATATTTATCTTCAGATATTTACACAAACTTATCTGGACATTCCTGTAGCTTTGCTCCTCAATTTCTGAACCAGAAATTTGTACAACTGTACGACAATTAATGATGTATGGACTGTCTCGAAATTCATGCCAAAACTCTGCTAAGACTCAATTTCTGTGCCACTCAATGTTGTTCGGCAGCCTTGGAATGCATGCCAATACTCCCATAAATTGCAGTTGTTGTCTCTTTTCTTCAGCTTGACCTCTCTCTTTCTCTCTCTTGTTCTCTCAACAAGAATGCTTCAGCTTCTCTTGCTCTTGGCATCTCACCAAGAGTCTCTTGCTCTCTCAATAAGATTACTGCTGCATCATCTTACCCAAGAATGGGTGCGCCCACTTGCCTTAATCAACCTCATGAGGGAAGGTGAGGAGTTTTCTAATCTAACGGCTGAGATTAGATTATATGGGTGGCTCAGATTTGGTGTCTCTTCACTCACCCTCACTTTAATCATAAAGCTATATTTTAATTTGCATCTCACAAATTAATTTGACTAAGACCCACTTTCAGCAATTTCTCCCCCTTAGGTGCCTAGGGAAGAGAAACACTTGCCTTGGTACATTATTTTAATTAAAAATTTAACACTCCCTCATACCAAGGAAAGCGTTACTCACCACTCCAAGCTTGTCCCTGAAAAATACAAACTTGCCCATGTTCAATGCCTTGGTGAGTATGTCTGCAACCTGCTCCTCAGTAGATATGTACTGTAGCTCCACAGCTCCTCTCTGAACATAATCATGGATGAAGTGATACCGAATCTCGATATGCTTAGACCGGTCATGAAAAACTGGATTCTCTGAGAGTTTAATGCAACTCTGATTATCACAATAAATCACGGT
>SNQJ01S0067866.1:21864-61426 GCA_010110895.2 Picea sitchensis
CCAAGCACCAAAATTTGTTGCCCCATCAAGTCTGTCTTCAACCCTCAAACCAGTAGCCATGACCCTCTTTCTACTGAAAATCACAAATTCAAAAATCTGCCCTGTGAAGTGACTATTGTCCCTACTTTCTGTTTGCTGAAATTTTTGCTTCTCTTCAACTCAGCTCTGATACCATGTTAATTTTTTCAAAATCCCAACCCAGTTTCAGTCTCACTAAATTTTCAGACAAATTTAAATGCCAAACTTAGTTTTAGCACTGTTTCATCATATGTTACAGCCTTGTGTTTCAGCATATACTCACAATGGTGTTTCAGCATATGACTCAGCACTATGTTTCAGCATATACTACAGCCTTGTGTTTCAGCATATACTCACAGCGGTGTTTCAACATATGACTCAGCACTGTGTTTCAGCATATACTACAGCCTTGTTCTTTAGCATATACTCACAGCGGTGTTTCAACATATGACTCAACACTATATTTCAGCATATACTACAACCTTGTGTTTCAGCATATACTCACAGCGGTGTTTCAGCATATGACTCAGCACTGTGTTTCAGCATATACTACAACCTTGTGTTTCAGCATATACTTAGTGGTGTTTCATCATATAAAAACTTAACAGAAAATAAATTTCAGAACTGAAACATGAGGATTCTGAACATCGTTTTCAACGCAGAAATAAAATATCACCAATATGCAAAACTCAGAAAATATAGACACAAAGATATTCGGTCTAACTTCGACCCTGGAAAAACCCATAAGGGGAAAACCAGTTAGAGAGGGCTTTGTATTATTTATGAGCTTCTGAGAAATTCTTTTACAACATATTCATCTTCAGATATTTACACAAACTTATCTGGACATTCCTGTAGCTTTGCTCCTGAATTTCTGAACCAGGAATTCGTACAACTGTATGACAATTAATGCTATACAGACTGTCTCGAAATTTGTGCCAAAACTCTACTAAGACTCAATTTCTATGCCACTCAATGTTGTTCGGTAGCCTTGGAATGCATGCCAATACTCCCNCAGCTTCCCTTGCTCTTGGCATCTCACCAAGAGTCTCTTGCTCTCTCAAAAAGGTTGTTGCTTCATCAACTTACCCAAGAATGGGTGCGCCCACTTGCCTTAATCAACCTCATGAGGGAAGGTGAGGAGTTTTCTAATCTAACAACTAAGATTAGATTAGATGGGTGGCTGAGATTTGTTGTCTCTTCACTCACCCTCACTTTAATCATAAAGTTATCTTTTAATTTGGATCTCACAAATTAATTTGACTAAGACCCACTTTCGGCAATTTCTCCCCCTTAGGCACCTAGGGAAGAGAAACACTTGCCTTGGTACATTATTTTAATTAAAAATTTAACAAGTAGCTCCTAACTTGGAAGTTATCTCTGTGGTACATACTATGGGGATAGACTATTAAGGATACGATGTTCAATAGTTTTCACCAATTCACTGTGAATTCACCATTCTTATCCTCTGTTGTGCACTGTTTATTACGAATACTGCCTGTGACCTTTTGTGGTTCTATTAGTTGTCAGTTGAACAAACAAGGTGGTTCATCCAAGGTAGATTTGACAAGATTATTGCTATTTATCTTTTTCTCTTATCTGTTTTGAAGTACTCAATTCCTAGCTACCCAAGGTGGTTGTATCAGTTTGAATATAGTAACAACAATTGTGTTGCAAAATTCGGTTCATAAACCCATTATGTAAGACGGTTTTGTTTTATTATGAATATGGAATCAATCATATAATTTTCCAATTCTATGCATTTTTTTCTATTCTAATCATAATTATTTATAGAAAATTGTCAAACATCCATATAACAATAGAAAAAGGCACATCTTATTACTAGGCACCACTACATATGATTCCAATAGATCCAAGTAGTTGGGTCTAGACTCTTCCGAGTCTATTGTCTACTCTGACTCTGCTCTATGAAGAAACGACTCGAACAGATCCAGTAGTTGGCTGGGTCTAGGCTCTTCCGAGTTGATTGTCTACTCTGACTCTTCTCTGTAAAGAAAAGAAAGTAATCATCTTTTCCAAGTCTGACGAGTCATACTTTCTCGATTGACTAACGATTTCAATAGATACTTGCAAGTCAAATGTGAGTCTGACTCTCCAAATTAGTCTCATGTCTATATAAGATAGAAAAGAACATAAAATAGCGCTCTGCTTGCTTTTTTGACCCTGTTAACTCCGCAAATAAATCATTGGTTTTATTTGATTCTTAGATGATAGGTTGGTCATTAAATTTCATTTCTAATTTTTTAGAGTCTGTTTTTCCAAAATAATCCCAAAAGTCATGTTGGTTTTGGTTCGGTCAAGAAATTGGCAAAACAACAGGATTCGGTGGTTTAGGCGAGCCACCAGCATGCTCATTAACCACCGAAAGTTTTCAGTTTCTTCAGATAAGTGGTCGATACAAAAGGAAAACAACCATCGAAAATGTTTGAACGGGCAAAAAGAAAGCTCGTGCTTTCGCACGAGCCAGATGTCAAAAATCGTTGCAATGATGAAGAATACAACCGTCGAAAGATCGCTTTGTGGAAGATGATGCTCATTCGTTGGGTTCAACCGAAAGGTTCGAAGCACCTGCGTATTATCCACTGCAATAATCATTTTCAAATCCACGCAAAGCTGTGATCGCCAGATATGGTTGCATGGAGCTTCCCTCCTTTCCAGTGGCAGATACATTCATCATTATTAACAGGTCATTCATTCATTTTCAAACTCAATGTGTTATAATGAAGCCTGAGAATCGCTGGATTTAACTACCAGCACGCCAGCAAATCATGGTTTTCAAAATCTTGATCCCGCTTTCTCGGGTGATTGGCGTGGTGTCTCCGAAGTTCAGCCAGCATTTCGAGCCAAGGAAATATGATCGGGTTATCGGGTAAGTCTCCAAGCTATTTCCTGTCAAAGTTTCATAAATACAATTGCCCCCGAAAAGTTCAAGTTTCGGCTTTCCCTGTCAGCCTGTCATTCAAATGTGGGTCGGTATTCTAGTGCATTTATCAATTCTGTGTTCTGGAAAATGATTTCACAGTTTGTTCATAAGTGTTATCGACTATATCCCTAGTTCCTAGAACCGCCTGTTTACCAAACACCTTGTTTCCTATAGTTTCAGATACAATTTGCATTCAGTCATGTCAAAAGTCAGTCCTGCATTGAGGTCAGAAGTGGATGGCATATGGTATTTTGAGGAGCATCCAGAGGTTGCAGAGTGCTTTAAACAGGTCGACGTTTTCTCATATTGTGAGAAATTAACAACCTTACACCAACAAATTGCTGAAGCATTTGCCCTCTCATACGATGGAAGGATTGCCAAAATAGGCAGAGAGGAGTTCATTATAGATGAAGCATCTATTGTCGAATACACAGGGTTGCCTAGGACAGGGAATTTCTGGTTTAAAACCTCTGCACCTTCAAATGTTGAGTTCAGGTCCTATCTGTTACCAGTCTATAAAACCTTGACGTGGAAGAAGGACATTCCCATGTCCTATCTGGAGCTAAAATGGCAGACATTGCTGAAGGCGATTTTGGTATACATAACCTGTGAAGGGCGTTATAATAGGGTGATGTACTACCATTTCAAACTGTTGAACCACTTCATAGGCAGAGAACACTTAAACATACCTTATTTCTTCCATAGAACCCTGATCAAGATGGAAAAGCAGGTAAAAGCTTAGCCTACTAAAGTTATAAGCAAAATATCACATCAGGGGTTGATCACCCTCCTTGTCAAAGAAGCTCTTCAGAGGAAGCAAATAGAATGGAGTTTCTTCTTGTTCTGGAATGAGTTTCAGACAGAGAAACCTCCAGAGATAAAAGCAAAGAATTATAGATGTAGAAATGATCCTACTCTCAAGAGTAGTCACAAGAGGAGAAAAGGAATTTCAATGCCCAGGGATTCTATCAAAGCCTCACCCAGCAAGCAGGGAGGAACCAAGAGGAAGTTAAAGTCTGAAGACAGAAACTTTGCCACAGGGAAAAACCCCCTCAACCTGCCTTATAGTGACTCTGATTCAGAGCAGGAGATGTCAAAATCACAGGATACCTTGCAGATCAAACATGATGCAAAACTGANGGATTCTATCAAAGCCTCACCCAGCAAGCAGGGAGGAACCAAGAGGAAGTTAAAGTCTGAAGACAGAAACTTTGCCACAGGGAAAAACCCCCTCAACCTGCCTTATAGTGACTCTGATTCAGAGAAGGAGATGTCAAAAGCACAGGATACCTTGCAAATCAAACAGGACGCCAAACTGAAGATAAATATACCTCCATCAAAGCCTTCAGAAACACATAGGCAACCGAAAACAAAAGCCTCATCAAGTAGGCCTCAGAAAGGTAAGACCAGGAAGATCAATAAGCTTCTGGGAAAAATTTATGAGATGGAAGTACTTGAGAGGGTAATCAAAAAGGCAAACACAGATCTCACAGAAAGAAACGCTGAACTGTTCAAAGAGAATGAGACTCTCAAAGAAAAACATGATTCAATAAAAGGTAGAAACAGAGAGTTAATCAAGGAGAATATAAAATTATATAGGAAACTTAGGGTTCTGAGGCTCAAGCTAAAGAAGATGGAATCACTAGAGGAGGAACAAAGCGGGTTAGACACCTTGGCTAATCTGGCCACAACCATAATAGATGTAACAGATTCCCCTGCATAGTCAACAAAGGTTCGAAGGTCTGCTCGAATCAAGACTACAGTATCTAAGAAAGTGTGACTGCTAAAAGAGGATTCAGAATAGTCATTTTTGCAATTTTGAAAGGTCTTCAAAGTGCAACATTCGATGGTTTAGGCGAGCCCACCGTGTGCTCATTAACCACCGAAACAGGCACTTTCGGTGGATAACTCACCCAGGAACTGTTCCAGTCAACCATCGAAAGTTTGTGTGTCCAGAATTAAAGCGAGTTTTTGCACAGGTCAGGGATTTGTGATATGAAAAGGTTTGGAACCTTTTCCAATGCATGTCTAATGAATTATCAGATCCAAATCAACAGTCATTTTTGTTATATGATGAAGAAAGGAATTGTTTCAAAGGTATATGGACAATTTCATTCGAACTAAAAAGCAGGGCATTTTGCCCCATCAGCCAGCTCAACTTGGTCTCTATGGGAGAATGATCTTTTAGCCTTGGAAGGCTGTCTACACATCATCAACATCAATTGAGACAAATCTGGGATTGATCTCATTTTGAGGAAGCATCCCACTTATTTTGCAACAATTTTTGACTTGCTATTTTTAGTTGATTTGATCCATGTTTTTAGGATCAAAGAACTGTTTTGTAATATTATAAATATTAGAAAAGAACATGAACCAAGGGTTCGATTTTGAGTGATACTATTTTGTTACTGTAATCACAGACTTATTCTTATTATACAGAAAATCACAATCTTCTTTCAGTGGTGTTTGTCGGATCTTCTCTTCTTATCTCTGATATCTTATGAGTGAGGTTCTTTGTTGATGCTCATTCAGTCTGCATGTGACTGTCATCTCATTTGCTGATTGATTTAGTTGATGATCATAAGTTATTTCTTTGGTTGTTAAATCCATTGTACTTGTTGGTATGAAGTATAATCTAGTCCAATAGCCTTTTTCCTCATACATTCAATCAAACTTTGTCTAACTGCATTACTAGAAAGCCTTGTGAGATTTTATATTCCTAGACAATCTTGAATACACAGTCTGGTACGTAGATATTCATCTTGATCCATAAACCATTTCAAATATTAAAGAAAATATTTCCAAAAAGAGTAAGTTACCAAGCATCTCCGACTTACAGCCTAGGAGAGTTTCTTGGAGAGATAACAGACCCAATTTCACCACAGACAATTAGGAGATCTGTCAACTGTCTAAAATCCGTGGCCTTTAGTAGTATGTAGATTCATCAATGAAATTTATTGTATTTTTTTTATTTTGAGTTAACTTTTCTTACATGTTTTTTTCCAAGTTTGAATCAATTCTTACTCTTCAGCCTTGTCCAGTGATCCTCCAACTGAGTTTGGTGATTTTGATTTATAATAGTATTAAGTAGGCATTACTAATTTTGATTACAAGTTTGAATCAATTCTTATTCTTCAGCCTTTCCCAGTCATCCTCCAAGTGAGTTTCGTAATTTTGATTTCTAACAGTATTAAGTAGGCATTGCTAATTGTGATTGCAATAGTATCCAATAGCTGAGTAGATGGTAATAGGTCCTATGCTCCAAGGTATCATCATATATTTAAGTTAGAAGGGTTGGTTCTGGCTAACCCAGTAAGGTCCCAATGAACCTGGTAATATCTGCAGCTATTTAGATTTTAATGTGTTGATTATTTTTCATTTAAGTTGTATTGATGTTTTTTTCTCTGGTTGGTAGATGACTATGGTACTGAATGAAATACTAAGGCTATATCCACCTGCTGGTAGGATAACAAGAAAATCATATAAAGTGATCAAGCTTGGTCAGTTCTCTCTCCCAAAAGGTGCAGTCATGTCATTTTCAATTTTGGAAATGCATGATGATGAGAAGTTATGGGGTCCAGATGCAAACTTGTTTAAGCCAGAGAGATTTGCATCGGGTGTTTCAAATGCAACCATTCATCCAAATGCCTTTTGTCCATTCTCTTTGGGTCCAAGAAATTGTGTTGGCCAAAATTTTGCCATGTTGGAGGCCAAGATTGTTCTAGCCATGATTTTACAGAGATTTTAATTCAGTCTCTCCCCTGGTACAAGCATGCCCCAATTGTTGTGCTTACTCTACAGCCTCAGCATGGCATGTAGATCACATTCAAAATGAAAGGAAATAACATGGGATTGAAAATCATAACTCTGGTGCAATATGTATTAGATAAATCCCACAGTGCTCACTTCCAGCAGAGACTATTATTAACAACATGACACATTTACTAACTAGTGACAACAAAAAATTTCAATATTCTAGTCATATGTCTTGCAAGAAGGGAGGCTTAGAGATAACATTTCACATTTTCCATGCAGAGGAAGCTAAACTAATTGATCTTAACAACATGAGAGAGTGGATCCACTGTATGTTTTTAATCATTGGGTACTGTTATTCAAGTTTCATATATGCATGCAACTGATTAGGAAGTGGCCCTAGTCTAAAAAAATTAGGAGTATAGCAAAAGACGCAGAGGAGAAGAAGTATATGTTTCCAATTTGGAGGATGGTTAAACTGACAACTCATGCCAGAGCCACAAAATACAATTTGCATACAGTCAGTTTCAGCAGACCTTTCTTGATAAGGATAGATCTCTACCTCCGTACTCCCATTTTGTTGTTGCAGACTAATTTACCATACTCTCATTCTGTTGTTGCAGACTAATTTACCACGTAGCCTCTGTAACACATAGTGTTCATACAGTCAGACTACTTCCAATGCGATAACATCAATCACAGTGAGGCAAATTCCCATGTCATGTTTTAAGAAAACCAGATCCCATGTTGCCAAGTCACTCCACCTATGGTCTTATGTCCTATTATAGAAAGTATGAATAAACTAACTACATGAAATCAGGAAAAGTGATTGTTGATGTCAAATTCTCAAATAACCTCTAGCACCCATATGAAACCAACACTGAGGATCACTGCAGACTGTTAAAGTTTTTCACATGCTACAAAATTATTGAATGCCTTTGACAACTAATTTAATCAATTATTTTATTCTACCTGAAACTTCCCATGAGCAATTCAGCAATAGCAACTCACTAACCACTAGAGAAAACTATAAACCATGAGTAGCCCCACTTCATTAATTCTCACCAATAAAACTATTACATAGTATTTTATATGGCCACTGATAAGTCCTATACTAGTAGGTGCTACTACAACTCAGATCAATCTGTAATTCACCATCAATCAGATCAATCTGTAACTCACCATTCCTATTATTTGCAAGGCCCACTTTATCAATGTCAATTCAACTCACTAATAATTTTACCAAACCAATTCTAGGTTATATATGTGATAATTGTCATTATGATTTACATGGGTCATTACATCAGTTGCAAGTACATACTAAATGCTAGGCCAAACCTAGTTTAGATTGAACAACTGGTGCATTTACTAAAGATGTGTAGCCCACTAAACACCAAACCAAATGTGTTTTCATATTAAACACATGGCGTAGTCTTATCGAAATTCCACTTGTATCACTTCATCAAATCAACGACCAAACCTGTTTCATATAGCTTGCCTAGTGCATTATTACAAAAGTCACCCCTGCACTCCATCAATTGCAATTTACTCTCTATTACTAAATCTTGCCAAGTGCATTTCAGTAATATCGTTACAGAGGCTGTTATTTATAGCTGAATATGTCACAGCACCAGTATCAAACTTTGAGGATCTCATGAAATATTCTATTGGCTTTTTGGGGCGTGCCTTCCTTGCATAGTGCATCCATGATGGTGGCATATGAAATCATATCAGGGACATGACATCTATCTTTCATCTATTCAAAAAATTGCATTGCCTCCTTTAGATTACCCACTTTGCAGAGTCCAATCATTAATGTGTTGTATGTGCCAACATAACGACTCTGACCCTAGCCTTGCATCACATAGAAGATCTGTTGAGATTTTTCTATCCTATTATGCTTGCAAATCCCATGTATTAATGTATTATAGCTAACTAGGTCAGGTATACAACCTCTCTCTGGCATCTCTTGAAGAAGTTCCCCTGCCTTCTCCAGATTACCCACACTACAAAATCCATTTATAAGTGTATTGTATGTGATTTCATTAGGCAAATTGCCTATTTGGACCATAACATCTAACAACCCGAGAGATTCCCAAAGCCTACCTTCTTTACAAAGACTGTCAATAACAATAGTGTATGTGATAACATTCAGATTGCACCCCTTATCTAGCATCTCATGTAGCACTTCGGTGGCCTCCTGCCATTTATGTTCCTTACATAAACCATCAATAAGGGAATTGTATGTGACAACATCAGGGCATATGTTTATGTTGGGCATTTCATAGAAAATCTTCCTTGCCTCATCCAACTTGCCTTCCTTACCTAAACCATCAATAAACACATTGTATGTGACAACACTAGGGCATATGTTTATGTCAGACATTTCAGAGAAGAGTTTACTAGCCTCTTGCAACTTGCCTTCCTTACATAAACCATTGATAAGTGTGTTGTATGTCACAACATTAGGGAATATGTTTTTGTCGGACATTTCATAGAAGAGCTTCCTCGCCTCGTCCAACTTTCCCTCCTTTCCTAAACCATCAATAAGCACATTGTATGTGACAACATTAGGGATTATATTTTTATCGGACATTTCATAGAAGAGCTTCCTCGCCTCATCCAACTTGCATTCCTTACCTAAACCATCAATAAGAACATTGTATGTGACAACACTAGGGATTATTTTTTTGTCAGACATTTCATAGAATAGCTTCCTTGCCTCATCCAACTTGCCTTCCTTACATGAACCATCAATAAGCACATTGTATGTGACAACATCTGGGCCTATGTTTCTGTCAGACATTTCATCAAAGAACTTCCTCACCTCGTCCAACTTGCCTTCCTTACATAAAACATCAATAAGCATGTTGTATGTGACAACATCAGGGCCTATGTTTCTATCGAACATTTCATAGAAGAACTTATTAGCCTCAACCAACTTGCCTTCCTTACATAAACCAGATATAAATTGAGTGCATGTGTTAATGGTTCACTCCTCGGAAGGTGGTTTTGAGGGAATAGTACCCCTTTTGGTAATGGCTTAGTGGAATGTAAGTGTTCTGTGTTAATGGTTTTCCCCTAAAAAAGTGACTTATATGGAATAGTCCTCTTGACGAGGACAACATCATCGAATGAAAGTGATTGTATTAATGGTTTGCCTCTCGAAAAGTGATGTCAACTATATCATCATTAAATCCCTTGTCTTCAAGGAGCCACCAAAGGATCTCCAATTGGCCTCAATCATTGCCAAAGCTACAAAGCTAACCCAGAAGTTGAACAAACACACTCTCTATCATGTCCTGTGAGAAAATAATGGAAATACGGATACTTTGTTGTAAAGTTTTAAGATATTGGTTTGTTTTTAGAGGAATTATGTGAAGGAGAAAGGATATGGATCCTCTTTGGTCTGATCCTTGTCTAGAAAGGCTAATCGAGAGCTGGAAGCTCTACCACCCTATGTCCCTCAACCCTTTCAATAGCCCAAATAGACTTTCAGCCACACTTTGGCTGCACAAGATACTACTACTAGAGGTCTTAGTGGTGCAAGGAGTGCAGAACACTGGACTTGGAGAATCATGAAGTAATACCCCTTGTCATGTTATCTTAGTTAAATGAAAGAGCTTATGTTAATGGTTCACCCTCGAAAAGTGACATTGGGTTGAGAATAGTTCCCCATGGTGTGATAATTTTGTTGAATGAAAGTGCCCATGTTGTAATAATTTTGTTGAATGAAAGTTCCCCTTGAAAAGTTACTTTTATGAAACAATACCCTCTATCATCCCAACTTAGCCAAACGGAAGTGCTGATGTGACTTTCACAAAATCATGACCCTTGTCATGACAGCTTAGCCAAACGAGAGTGTGTGTGTTAATGGTTCACTCCTAGGAAGGTGGTTTTGAGGGAATAGTACCCCTTTTGGTAATGGCTTAGTGGAATATAAGTGTTCTGTGTTAATGGTTTGCCCCTAAAAAAGTGACTTATATGGAATAGTTCTCTTGATGGGGACAACATCATCAAATGAAAGTGCTTGTATTAATGGTTCACCCCTCGAAAAGTGATGTTGACTATATCATCATTAAATCCCTTGTCTTTAAGGAGCCACCAAAGGATAGAGTGTTTGTGTAGGTGCTAAAAGACTTGTGGATACTTATTTTGTACTCTTTGTTTGGAATAAGAAAGAACAACCATTGTTGGAAATTAAACAAGCAAATAGATCATAAGTTTTAAATTCCCTCATCTGTACTCTCAAGGCTTTGAGTGATAACATGCATATATAATTCCATGCAACTTTAACTCATGCCACTAGTACAAGTAGTTGATTTACTATTTTTCATAATTTGAAGGCAAGTTCATATGAATTTGTCCTACGATTGGCTAAATATATAAAATTATTTTATCATACTCATGTTTTTATTGGAGTAAATTTGAAATAGAAGAGTTAGGTATTTGCAGATACATGGTTATCATAATTGGCACAAATGACTTAGAGTAGATTCGATTCAAAATTCACATTGGTATGTCGATTAAAGTTGTTTTGGCATGGTGTTGTACCTGGGTAAGAAAAAGAGGTTATTTCACTAGAGAGATCGGTTTAGAGATGTTGGTCAATTTGGGTGTTCTATGGCCATTTGATCATTGATCAAAGTTCATTCGTTATCAAAAGTTGCCTTTGATTATTTTTTCATGACAAATTCCATATTAAAAACTCTTAGTCTTCGATCTGGTGAGGTCCTGCTACAAAATGAGGGAGACAATGATATTGGTAGAGATACTATTCAGCTGGAAAAAGAGGTTAACATCACAAAAATCTAAATTGTTGTAGAGAAACCTGGCATTTCTCAGTTAATTGAAGGCTACACAGTGACTAGATTAATGCATCCATAAAGTGTTTCAATGTTGCACGGATTTTCTTTATTCAAGAATAATATTTGGTTCATTCCTTATGATACCACGAGGACTATAGAACCCATATTTGCAGAGAACATTGAAGACAATTCACTCCAAATATGATATGCTAAAAATGATGAACAATTCATTGTTTGATAGAGATGCTTGTGAATGTTTAACTAGACCAATAGTCACTATTTGGAGTGTAACTTTTTCGTTAAAGATCTGATCAATGTGATTACACTTGGAGAGTAAAGAAGATTCATTTTTTTGTATCCAGTAGAAACAGGTTTTTAAAACCCTTAGGTTTGATATCACAAAATGTCTGATGAACAAACCTAGGAGGCAGAGTTTTACTATGTTGATTTGAAGACATGTAGTCGCTAAATGAGTCATAACTTTTTCATTTGACCTCCAAATGGGATGATTCAATGTGTTTCGAACTAGACTTGCATATCTATCTCCCATATTAATAGGTTTTTAAAATAAGATGATTTTATATGTGAAATATGACTATGAACAGTCAAGACCTAGAATTGTCACCATGCAGATTTTGTTTTACAAGCAGTTAGTATTTTGAGCATACATTTTTCATACGATATAGGATTGAGGTGATTCAAATTGATTTGGAAACTAGATTCCAAGGGATACATTTTGTATAAATATCATGTAAAAATGTTTCCATTAGACCCCTCAAATCAAAGTTGTACTAACTTTGTCCTCAAAATTTCACTTGAGACCTACTTTCTATTTTGATCATATCTTTTTGACTTGTGATCCAAATTGAAAATTTCAAAATGGATTTAAAAAATATATTTCAAGAGATATATTGTTTAAAAACATGTTTTCAAAATGATCCTATATGGTTACCTAAAATAAGATTGTCCTTACTTCATTTTATCATGAAATCCTTTCAAATGACCATTGAACAATGATTTGAAGAATTATTCAAATGACCAATACAAATACCATACCATTCCAATACCATCTCCACTTTTAGGGATGGTGATAAATGATTATCTCCACTTTTAGGGAGTTTAATAGTTCTCACAAGGTTGAACCTGCGATCCAAGAGCAAACCAACATTTAAATCAATTCAATTATTTTCCCGGTTGTGAGAATATAAAAGCAAGTCATTTGCTTGTAGAGGTAAATCTTATCAAAGGTGATAGGGTTGAGATATTCAGATCGCAAGAGCATGGTTTGTTTCAACTTCATTCTCCTTTAGATTCATCAAGTATAGGGTTGAGGGAAATCTTTCAAATGGTTCCTCCTTATGCACATTCATTGTATGATGAATATTACAATCAATAGGGGATTCAATAGGCTTATGGTGAAAATCAAAAGATGGAACCTTATACAATATGAGTTGTAACAGGTACTATTCCAGAGAAAACCTATTTTTCCAATTCTATTAGGTTCCACCTATACATGACCAATTTTGTTTTGGTTGACTTGTGTTGTTGGAACAAAGTAATATACTATTTTTATGTCCTCCAACATGCCATTATGAGATTTATATTTCCTCCAACCTACTCCAACCCATGCAAGACAAAAACAGTTAAGTAAAATCATATTTCCAGTGCAACCTCCAGAGGATCACATCAGAGACATAATTTCCTCCCTTGTATTTGGTCATGAACCAAAGTAGGGACATTGCCAGTTGCATCCAAGACGAGTTGGTCCTTTGAACACTTTGCTTCCTACACTTTTGGAGAACATGGCTAACACTTCATTCTTCAATTGATGTCACTCCCACCAATTGATTCCATCTAAGTTTCAATAGGATCAATGAAGGTGGAGAATACATCTTCCTTGTCACTCAAAAAATATTCATGCAGCCAAGTGGAAGTGGATATCAGGTTGAGAGATGACTCCAAGAGAGGTTTGAGACTTTGTTGTTCCTCTTCATGGCATGTCATACAAACCATTAGCATGCAACTATTCAATTATAACAGGATAATAGAAACTTGCATTTCCAGGTTGCTCTTCAAAACTGACAAAACAAGGCTGAATGCTTACAGTTTTACACATTTCCTCATCCTTGCTTTATTTAATAATTCACAACATCCATAAAAAGGATAAGGATAAGGTTGCATTTTTTCCATTACCAACCAGATCCTGAGAAACACTATGATCTTCAATGGGTATTGGAAGGTTTTCATCACCTATGTTTGAATCATCCTATTCAAAAAAATGTGTCGATTGCTGAAAAATCTTCAAGAAACAAAGTGGGGCTAGATATCAGGTTGAGAGACGGCTCCAAGAGACGTTTGAGATTTTGTTTTTCCTATTCATGGAATTTCATACAAACCATTAGCATGCAACTGTTCAATTATAACAAGCTAACAAAAACTTGCATTTCCAGACTGCTCTTCAAAACTAACAAAACAAGGCTAAATGATTATAGTTTTACACATTTCTTCATCCTTGCTTTCTTTAATAGTTCACAACATCCTTAAAAAATATAAGGATAAGGATGCATTTTTTCCATTACAAACTAGATCCTGAGAAACACTATGATCTTCAATGGGGATTGGAAGGTTTTCATCACCTATGTTTGAATCGTCCTATTCAGAAAAATGTTTCGATTGCTGAAAAATCTTCATGTAACCAAGTTGGACTAGATATCAGGTTGAGAGATGGCTCCAAGAGAGGTTTGAGACTTTGTTGTTTCTCTTCATGGATGTCATACAAACCATTAGCATGCGATTGTTCAATTATAACAGGCTAACAGAAACTTGCATTTCCAGACTGCTCTTCAAAAATAACGAAACAAGACTGAATGCTTACAATTTTACACATTTTCTCATCCTTGCTTTCTTTAAGAATTCACAACATCCATATTCTAAATGGGGAGCCTCACATGCTATGTACCAATTTGGGCACTATTGTTTCTCAAGATGTTTTACTTTTTTAACAAGATGTAAAGCATGTTCCATCATCAGGTTTAATATCATTTCCATCTTAGGGGTGGCATTAGTGGGGGGGGTCATCTTTGACCCTGAAGGAAAAAATGTATTTGTCTATGCCTGGGAGCTAGGGATAGTGACAAATAACGAAGAAAAATCATACGCTCTTCTCTGAGGCATGTCTATCGCCATTGGTATAGGGATAAAGGAGTTGGTAATTATAAGAGATTCAAGGATCATCATTAAATCCCTCATCTTCAAGGAGCCACCAAAGGATCTCCAAATAGTCTCAATCAATGCCAAAGATACAAACCTAACCCAGAAGCTGAACAAACACACTCTCTATCATGTCCTATGAGAAAATAATGGAATGGTAGATACTTTGTTGTAAATTTTTAAGCTATTGGTTTGTTTTTAGAGGAATTATGTGAAGGAGAAAGGATATGGATCCTCTCTGGTCTGATCCTTGTTTGGAAAGGCTAATCGAGAGCTGGAAGCTCTGCCACCCTGTGTCCCTCAACCCTTTCAATAGCCCAAATAGACTTTATACCACACTTTGGCTACACAAGATACTACTACTAGAGGTCTTAGTGGTGCAAGGAGTGCACAACACTGGACTTGGAGAATCATGGACTCAGAAAAAACTAAGGATGTTCATAGGCAATAGCAAAGACATGGGGAACATTTTCAAAGCAATGAAATTTCAATGAGAACCCTCCTAGATTCGGTCGATAAATTGGAGGCACAACAACAAAAGCAGTTCCAAAAGATAATGAGCATCCTTGAAGATCATGGGGAAAATATCACAGGTATTGAAATGGATTGCTGCAAACTGAAGCAAAGTTGTTGGTTACATAAGAGAGGAATACACTTTAGATTCTACGGCTTCGCAGTCAACAAGACAAGAATACAATAGAGAGAAAGAAGAAGACACTAGACAACAACACAAAGAAAATGAATAAACAAGCAAGAATGATAATTAACTTGGAGCAGAGACATGGTACCAAATTTTTCAATGTTTTAGGGGGATGCAACCCCCATGTTTCCCATGCTTTAGGGGTAGGGGGGCTCCTGGAGAAACGTTTACCCACGTCCCCATTTTTGGGAAATGGAAGGAAATGTTTCCCTAATGTGGGGGACGTCTAGGCACAACTCCCACCCCAAAAAATACAGGGGACGGGATAACTAGGCACCCTGCCCCCCCATTAGTTTTGTCCAAGAGGGAAAGCTAGCATGTGATAGATTTCCCCCATGGTGGAATGATGTTGTTTGAGATGCACTTGTGCTTCTGCAAGAAGGAAAGCTAGCACCCGCTAGCTTTCCCCCATGTTGGAATGATATTATTCGAGATATGATTGTGCTGGGGGGAAGCTAGCACATGATAGCTTTCCCCCACATTGAATGATGTTGTTTGAGATGATATTATGCTTGTGGAAGAGGTAACACTAGCACACACTAGCTTACCCCCACGGAGGGATGATTTTTGAGATGCGCTAGTTCTTGTGCAAGAGGGAAAGCTAGCATGCGCTAGTGCTTGTGCAAGAGGGAAAGCTAGCATGTGCTAGATTTACCCCACGTTGGAATGATGTTGTTCGAGATGTGCTTATGCTTTTGCAAGAAGGAAATCCAACATAAACTAGATTTCCCCCACAGTGTAATGATGTTGTTTCAAGATGCACTTGTGCTTGTTCAAGAGGGAAAACTAGCACATGCTAGATTTACTTGATGGTGGAATGATGTTGTTCAAAATGAGGTTATGCTTGTGCAAGAGGGAAGACTAGCATGTGCAATCTTTCCTCCATGCTAAATTGATGTTGTTTGAGATGCCCTTGTGCTTGTGCAAGAGGGAAAGCTAGCACGCACTAGCTTTCCCCCATGGTGGAATGATCTTATTCAAGTACATATATGTGAGCAGGCTCACATATATGTGAGCCTGCTCACATATATGTGATTGTGATAGGGGGAAAGCTAGCACATGCTAGTTTTGCCCCACATTGAATGATGTTGTTTGAGATGAGCTTGTTCTTGTGGAAGAGAGAAAAATAGCACGCACTACCTTACCCCCATGGTGGGATGATTTTCGAGATGCACTAGTGCTTGTGCAAGAGGGAAAGATAGCATGCACTAGCTTTCCCCCATGGTGAAATGATGCACTTGTGATTGTGCTTGTGCAAGATGGAAAACTAGCATGCTTATGTTTGTGCTTGTTCGGGATGCACTTGTGTTTCTGCAAGATGGAAATCTAGCACGTGCTAGCTTTCTCCCATGTTGGAATGATGGTATTCGAGATGTGATTGTGCTAGGGGGAAAGCTAGCACATGCTATCTTTCCCACACATTGAATGATGTTGTTTGAGATGAGCTTGTGCTTGTGCAAGAGGGAAAACTAGCATGCGCTAGCTTACCCCCATGGTGGGATGATTTTCAAGATGCATTTGTTCTTGTGCAAGAGGGAAAGCTAGCATGTTCTAGCTTTCCCCCATGGTGGAATGATGTTGTTCGAGATGTGCTTGTGATTTTGCAAGAGGGAAATCCAACCTAAACTAGCTTTCCAAGATGAGCTTATGCTTGTGAAAGAGGGAAGACTAGTATGTGCAAGCTCTCCTCCATGCTAAAATGATGTTGTTCGATATGCGCTTGTGCTTGTGCAAGAGAAACAGCTATCACGTGCTAGATTTCCCCCATGGTGGAATGATGTTGTTCGAGATGCACTTGTGCTTCTGAAAGATGGAAAGCTAGCACGTGCTATCTTTCCCCCATGTTGGAATGATTTTATTCAAGATGTGATTGTGTTGGGGGGAAGCTAGCACATGCTAGCTTTCCCCCACATTGAATGATGTTTTTTGAGATAATCTTGTGCTTGTGGAACAGGGAGAACTTTCATGCGCTATATTACCCCCATGGTGGGAAGATTTTCGAGATGTGCCAATGCTTTTGCAAGAGGGAAAGCTAGCATGCACTAGCTTTCCCACACGGTGGAATCATGTTGTTCGAGATGGGATTGTGCTTCTGCAAGAGGGAAATACAACATAAACTAGCTTTCCCCCATGGTGGAATGATGTTGTTTCAAGATGCACTTATGCTTGTTCAAGAGGGAAAGCTAGCACACGCTAGATTTCCATGAAGGTGGAGTGATGTTGTTCAAAATGAACTTATACTTGTGCAAGAGGGAAGACTACCATCTAGAAGCTTTCCTCCATGATAAAATGATGTTGTTCGAGATGCGTTTGTGCTTGTGCAAGAGGGAAAGATAGCACATGCTAGTTTATCCCCATGGTGGAATGATGTTGTTCGAGATGCACTTGTGCTTCTGCAAGATGGAAAGCTAGCATGCGCTAGCTTTCCCCCATGTTGGAATGATGTTATTCAAGATGTGATTGTGCTAAGGGAAAGCTATCACATGCTAGCTTTCCCCCACATTGAATGATGTTGTTTGAGATGAGCTTGTGCTTGTGGAAGAGAGAAAACTAGAACGTGCTAGCTTACCCCCATGGTGGGATGATTTTCGATATGCACTAGTGTTTGTGCAAGAGGGAAAGCTAGCATGCGCTAGATTTACCCCACAATGTAATCATGTTGTTTGAGATGTGCTTGTGCTTCTTCAAGAGGGAAATCCAACATGAAATAGCTTTCCCCCTCGGTCGAATGATGTGGTTTCAGGATGCACCTGTGCTTGTTCAAAAGGGAAATCTAGCACACGCTAGATTTCCTTGACGGTGGAATGATGTTGTTCAAGATGAGCTTATGCTTGTGGAATAGGGAAGACTAGCATGTGCAAGAATTCCTCCATGCTAAAATGATGTTGTTTGAGATGTTCTTGTGCTTATGCAAGAGGGAAAACTAGCACACGCTAGCTTTCTGCCATTGTGGAATGATGTTGTTTGAGATGCACTTGTGCTTCTGCAAGATTGAAAGCTAGCATGTGCTAGCTTTCCCCCATGTTGGAATGATGTTATTCGAGATGTGATTGTGCTAGGGGGAAATCTAGCACATGCTAGATTTCCCACACATTGAATGATGTTGTCTGAGAAGAGATTGTGCTTGTGCAAGAGGGAAAACTAACACATGCTAGCTTACCCACATGGTCAGATGATTTTCGAGATGCGCTAGTGCTTGTGAAAGAGGGAAAGATATCATGCGCCAGGTTTTGCCCATGGTAGAATGATGTTCTCTGAGATGTGATAATTCTTTTGCGAGAGGGAAATCCAACATAAACTATATTTCCCCCACGGTGGAATGATGTTTTTTCAAGATGCACTTTTGCTTGTTCAAGAGGGAAAGCTAGCACATGCTAGATTTCCTTGACGGTGAAATGATGTTGTTCAAGATGAGCTTATGCTTGTGCAAGAGGGAAGACTAGCATGTGCAAGCTTTCCTCCATGCTAAATTGATGTTGTTCGAGATGCGTTTGCGCTTGTGCAAGAGGGAAAGATATCACATGCTAGCTTTCCCCCATGGTGGAATGATGATGTTCAAGATGCATTTGTGCTTCTGCAAGATTGAAAGCTAGCATGCCTTAACTTTCCCCCATGTTGGAATGATGTTATTTGAGATGTGATTGTACTAGGGGGAAAGCTATCACATGCTAGCTTTACCCCACATTGAATGATGTTGTTTGAGATGAGCTTGTGCTGGTGCAAGAAGGAAAACTAGAATGCGCTAGCTTACCCCCATGGTCGGATGATTTTCGATATGCACTAGTGCTTATGCAAGAGGGAAATCTAGCATGCGCTAGCTTTCCCCCATGGTGGAATGATTTTTTTTCAAGATGCACTTGTGCTTGTTCAAGAGGGAAAGCTAGCACATGGTAGATTTCCTTGACGCTGGAATGATGTTGTTCAAGATGAGCTTATGCTTGTGCAAGAGGGAAGAATTAAATGTGCAAGCTTTCCTTCATTCTAAAATGATGTTGTTCGACATGCGCTTGTGCTTGTGCAAGAGAGAAAGCTAGCACACACTAGATTTTCCCCATGGTGTAATGATGTTGTTCAAGATGCACTTGTGCTTCTACAAGATGGAAAGCTAGCACATGCTAGATTTCCCCCATGTTGTAATGATTTTATTCGAGATGTAATTGTGCTAGGGGGAAATCTAGCACACCCACATTGAATGATGTTGTTTGTGATGAGCTTGTACTTGTGCAAGAGGGAAAACTAGCATGCACTAGGTTTCCCCCATGGTGGGATGATTTTCGAGATGTGCTAGTGATTGTGCAAGAGGGAAAGCTAGCATGCCCTAGCTTTCCACCACAGGGAAATCATGTTGTTCGATATGTGCTTGTGCTTTTGCAAGAGGGAAATCCAACATAAACTAGCATTCCCCCAGGATGGAATGATGTTGTTTCAAGATGCACTTGTGTTTGTTCAACAGGGAAAGTTAGCACACGCTAGATTTCTTTGGCGGTCGAATGATGTTGTTCAAGATGAGGTTATGCTTGTGCAAGAGGGAAGACTAGCATGTGCAAGCTTTCCTCCATGCTAAAATGATGTTGTTCGAGATGCACTTCTTCTTGTGCAAGAGGGAAATCTAGCATGCGATAGCTTTCCACCATGGTGGAATGATGTTTTTCGAGATGCACTTGTGCTTTTGCAAGATGGAAAGCTAGCACGTGCTAGCTTTCCCCCATGGTGGAATGTTGTTATTCGATATGTGATTGCGCTAGGGGGAAAGCTAGTACATGCTATCTTTCCCCCACATTGAATGATGTTGTTTGAGATGAGCTTGTTCTTTTGCAAGAGGGAAAACTAGCATGCGCTAGCTTACCCCCATGGTGGGATGATTTTCGAGATGCGCTAGTGCTTGTGCAAGAGGGAAAGCTAGCATGTGCTAGCTTTCCCCCACGGTGGAATCATGTTGTTCGAGATGTGCTTGTGATTTTGCAAGAGGGAAATACAACATAAACTAGCTTTCCCCCACGGTGGAATGATCTTGTTTCAATATGCACTTGTGCTTGTTCAAGAGGGAAATCTAGCACACGCTAGATTTCCTTGACGGTGGAATAATGTTGTTCAAGATGAGGTTATACATGTGCAAGTGGGAAGACTAGCATGTGCAATATTTCCTCCATGCTAAATTGATGTTGTGCGAGATGCGACTGTGCTTGTGCAAGAGGGAAAGCTAGCATGCTCTAGATTTCTCCCATGGTGGAATGATGTTGTTCGAGATACACTTGTGCTTCTGGAAGATGGAAAGCTAGCATGTGCTAGCTTTCCCCCATGTTGGAATGATGTTATTCAAGATGTGATTGCGCTAGGGGAAATGCTATCACATGCTATCTTTCCCCCACATTGAATGATGTTGTTTAAGATGAGCTTGTGCTTGTGCAAAAGGGAAAACTAGCACGCACTAGCTTACCCCCATGGTGGGATGATTTTCGAGATGCACTAGTTCTTGTGCAAGAGGGAAAGCTAGCATTTTTGAGATTTGATAGCTTTTCCTCATGGTAAAATGATGTTGTTCGAGATGTTCTTGTGATTTTGCAAGAGGGAAATCCAACATAAACTAGCTCTCCCCCATGGTGGAATGATGTTGTTTCAATATGCACTTGTACTTGTTCAAGAGGGAAAGTTGGGAGAGGCTAGATTTCCTTGACGGTTGAATGATGTTGTTCAAGATAAGGTTATTCTTGTGCAAGAGGGAACACTAGAATGTGCAAGCTTTCCTCCATGCTAAATTTATGTTGTTCAAGATGTGCTTGTTCTTGTGAAAGAGGGAAAGCTAGCATGCGCTAGCTTTCCTGCATGGTGGAATGATATTGTTCGAGATGCACTTGTGCTTCTACAAAATGGAAAGCTAGCACGCGCTAGCTTTCCCCCATGTTGGAATGATGCTATTCGAGATGTGCTTGTGCTTTTCCAAGAGGGAAATCCAACATAAACTAGCTTTCCCCCACAATGGAATGATGTTGTTTCAAGATGCACTTGTGCTTGTTCAAGAGGGAAAGCTAGCACACACTAGATTTACTTGACGGTGGAATGATGTTGTTCAAGATGAGGTTATGCTTGTGCAAGAGGGAATACTAGCATGTGCAAGCTTTCCTCCATACTAAAATGATGTTGTTTGAGATGCGCTTGTGCTTGTGCATGAGGGAAATCTAGAACGCACTAGCTTTCCCCCATGGTGGAATGAAGTTGTTCAAGATGCACTTGTGCTTCTGCAAGATGGAAAGCTAGCATGTGCTAGCTTTCCCTCATGGTTGAATGATGTTATTAAAAATGTGATTGTGCTGGGGGGAAAGCTAGCACATGCTAGATTTTCCCCACAATGAATGATGTTGTTTGAGATGAATTTGTGCTTGTGCAAGAGGGAAAACTAGCACGTGCTAGCTTACCCCCATGGTCGGATGATTTTCGAGATGCACTAGTACTTGTGCAAGAGAGAAAGATAGCATGCGCTAGCTTTCCCCCATGGTGGAATGATGTTGTTCGAGACGTTCTTGTGATTTTTCAAGAGGGAAATCCAACATAAACTAGCTTTCCCCCATGGTGGAATGATGTTGTTTAAGGATGCACTTGTACTTGTTCAAGAGGGAAACCTAGCACAAGCTAGATTTCCTTGACAGTGGAATGATGTTGTTCAAGATGAGCTTGTGCTTCTGCAAGAGGGAAGCTTAGCTTGTGTAAGCTTTCCTCCATGCTAAAATGATGTTGTTCAAGATGCGCTTGTGCTTGTGCAAGAAGGAAAGCTAGCATGTTCTTGCTTTCCCCCATGTTGGTATGATGTTGGTCAAGATGCACTTGTGCTTCTGCAAGATGGAAATCTAGCACGCGCTAGCTTTCCCCCATGTTGGAATGATGTTATTTGAGATGTGATTGTGCTAGGGTGAAAGCTAGCACATGCTAGCTTTCCCCCATGTTGAATGATGTTGTTTGAGATGAGATAGTGATTGTGCAAGAGGGAAAACTAGCACGCTCTATCTTACCCCTATGGTGGGATGATTTTCGAGTTGCGCTAGTGCTTGTGCAAGAGGAAAAAATAGCATGCACTAGCTTTCCCCCACGGTGGAATCATGTTGTTCGAGATGTGCTTGAGCTTTTGCAAGAGGGAAATCCAACATAAACTAGCTTTCCCCCACGGTGGAATGATGTTGTTTCAAGATGCACTTGTGCTGGTACAAGAGGGAAAGTTAGCACATGCTAGATTTCCTTGACGGTGGAATGATGTTGTTCAAGATGAGCTTATGCTTGTGCAAGAGGGAAGACTAGAATGTCCAAGCTTTCCTCCATGCTAAAATGATGTTGTTCAAGATGTACTTCTGCTTGTGCAAGAGGGAAAGCTAGCACGCGCTATCTATCCCCCATGATGGAATGATGTTGTTCGAGATGCACTTGTGCTTCTGCAAGATGGAAAGCTAGCACACGCTAGCTTTCTCCCATGGTGGAAAGATGTTATTAAAGATGTGATTGCACTAGGGGGAAAGCTAGAACATGCGATCTTTCCCCCACATTGAATGATGTTGTTTGAGATGATCGTGTGCTTGTGCAAGAGGGAAAACTAGCATGCAGTAGCTTACCAACATGGTGGGATGATTTTCGAGATGCGCGAGTGCCTTTGCAAGAGGGAAAGCTAGGATGCGCTAGATTTCCCCCATGGTGGAATGATGTTGTTCGAGATGTGCTTGTGCTTTTGCAAGAGGGAAATCCAACATAAACTAGCTTTCCCCCATGGTTGAATGATGTTGTTTCAAGATGCAATTCTGCATGTTCAAGAGGGAATGCTAGCACACACTAGATTTCCTTCACGGTGGAATGATGTTGTTCAAGATGAGCTTATGCTTGTGCAAGAGGCAAGACTAGCATGTGTAAGATTTCCTCCATGCTAAAATGATGTTGTTCAAGATGCGCTTGTGCTTGTGAATAGCACGCACTAGATTTCCTCCATGGTGGAATGATGTTATTTGAGATGTACTTGTGCTTTTTCACAATGGAAAGCTAGCATGCGCTAGCTTTCCCCCATGTTGGAATGATGTTATTCGAGATGTGATTGTGCTAGTGGGAAATCTAGCACATGCTAGATTTCCCCCACATTGAATGATGTTTAAGATGAGCTTGTGCTTGTGCAAGAGGGAAAATTAGCACATGCTAGCTTACCCCCATGGTTGGATGATTTTCGAGATGCGCTAGTTCTTGTGCAAGAGGGAAAGATAGCATGCAATAGCTTTCCCCCATGGTGGAATGATGTTTTTCGAGATGTTCTTGTTCTTTTGCAAGAGGGAAATCCAACATAATCTATCTTTCCCTCACGGTGGAATGATGTTGTTTCAATATTCACTTGTGCTTGTTCAAAGAGGGAAAGCTACCACACGTTAGATTTCGTTCACAGTGGAATGATGTTGTTCAAGATGAGCTTATGCTTGTGCAAGAGGGAAGACTAGCATGTGTAAGATTTCCTCCATGCTAAAATGATGTTGTTTGAGATGCGCTTGTGCTTGTGTAAGAGGGAAAGCTAGGATGTGCTAGCTTTCCCCCATGGTGGAATGATGTTGTTTGATATGCACTTGTGATTGCGTAATAGAGAAAGCTAGCACATAGTAGCTACACCCCATGGTGGAATGATGCTAGCTTTAATCTATGGTGGAATGATGTTGTTGGAGATGCATTTGTTCTTATGCAAGAGGGAAATCTAACACACGTTCGCTTTCCCTCATGGTGGAATAATGTTGTTCGAGATGCACCTGTGCTTGTGCAAGAGGGAAATATAACATGCGCTACCTTTCCCCGATGGTGGAATGTTGTTTGATATGCACCATTGCTTGTGCAAGAGGGAAAGCTAGCTTTCCTCTACAGTTGAATGATGTTTTTTGATATGTGTTTGTACTTGTGTAAGATGAAAAGTTAACATGCGTTGGCTTTCCCCCTCAATGGAATGCGGTTGTTCTAGATGTGCTTGTGGTTGTGCAAGAGGGAAAGCTAGAATGACTACCAATGTGGAATGATGTTCGATATGCTTTTGTGCCTATGAAAGATGAAAAGTTAGAACACGCTAGCTTTTCTTTACAGTGGAATGATTTTGTTCAAGATGCACTTGTACTTCTGCTAGAGGGAAAGCTAGCACGCGCTAGCTTTCCCTTAGGATTGAATGATGTTGTTTGAGATTCATTTATGCTTGTGCAAGAGGGAAGGCTAACATGCATGGAATTTCCCCCATGATGGAATGATGTTGTTTGAAATGCATTTGTGCTTGTGCAAGAGGGAAAGTTAGCACACGCTAACTTTTTCCTATGCTAGAATGATGTTCGAGATGCAATTGTGATTTTGCAATATGGAAAGATAGCACGTGCTAGCTTTCCCCTACACGGTAGCTTTCCCCCATGGTGGAATGATGTTGTTTGAGATGCATTTGTGCTTGTGGAAGAGGGAACACTAGAACATGCTAGCTTCCCCCCACGGTGGAATGATATTGTTTGATATGCACCTGTTCTTGTGCAAAAGGGAAAGCTAGTATGTGCTAGTTTTCCCCCATGGTGGAATGATGTTATTTGAGATGTGTTTGTGCAAGATAGAAAGAAAGCACACGTTAGCTTTCCCCCACATTGAAATAATGTTGTTTTATATGTGCTAGTGGTTGTGAAAAACATAAAGTTAGCACATGCTAGCTTTCCCCCACGATGGAATCATGTTCGAGATGTGTTTGTTCTTGTTCATGAGGAAAATTTAGCACATGCTAGTTTTTACTTATGGTGGAATGATGTTGTTCGAGATGCACTTGTGCTTGTGTAATAGGGAAGCTAGCACACACTAGCTTTCCTCGAAGGTGGAATGATGTTCTTTGATATGCGTTTGTGCCAGAGGGAAAACTAGCATGCACTAGATTTACTCCAAGGTGGAATGATGTTGTTTGATATACACTTGTTCTTGTGCAAGAGGGAAATCTAGCACATGCTAGATTTCCCCCACAGTAGAATGATGTTGTCCAAGATGCGCTTGTGCAAGACATAAAGCTAACATGCATTAGGTTTCTTCCATGGTGGAATGATGTTGTTCTAGATTCTCTTCTGGTTGTGCACAAGGGAAAAATAGCACGTGCTAGATTTCCCCCATGGTGAAATGATGTTCGAAATGCATCTGTGCTTGTCCAAGAGGGAAAGTTAGAACACACTAGATTTTTTTTATAGTGGAATTATGTTGTTTGAGATGTGTTTGTACTTGTGCGAGAGAGAAAGTTAGCACGCGTTAACTTTCCCCTATGCTGGAATGATGTTCGAGATGAAATTGTGCTTGTGCAAGAGGGAAATATAGCACGTGCTATATTTCCACTACACACTATCTTTCCCCCATGCTAGAATGATGTTGTTTGAGTTGCACCTGTGCTTGTGAAAGAGGGAAAGCTAGCATGTGATAGCTTTCCACCCCGGTGGAATGATATTGTTTGATATGCACTTGTTCTTGTTCAAAATGGAAAGCTATTACGTGGTATTTTTCCCCCACGATGGAATGATGTTGTCCAAGATGTGCTTGTGCAAGATGAAAAAGATAGCATGCATTAGCTTTCCCCCACACTGAAATAATGTTGTTTTAGATACGGTTTTGGTTGTGCAAAACAAAAAGTTAGCATGTGCTAGCTTTCCCCCCCGATGGAAAGATGTTCGAGATGTGTTTGTTCTTGTCCATGACGGAAAGTTAGCACATCCTAGTTTTTGCATATGGTGGAATGATGTTGTTCGAAATGCACTTGTTCTTGTGTAATAGGGAAACTAGCACACACTAGCTTTCCCTGAAGGTGGAATGATGTTCTTTGATATGCGCTTGTGCTAGAGGGAAAACTAGCATGCACTAGATTTACTCCAAGGTGGAATGATGTTGTTTGATATGCACTTGTTCTTGTGCAAGAGGGAAATCTAGCACGTGTTCTTGTTCTTCCATGGTGGAATGATGTTGTTTTATATGCTATTGTGGTTGTGCAAAAGGGAAAACTAGCATGTGCTAGATTTCCCCCATGGTGAAATGATGTTTGAGATGCATCTGTGCTTGTCTAAGAGGGAAAGTTAGCAGACACTAGCTTTTCCTTACAGTGGAATTATGTTGTTTGAGATGTGTTTGTATTTGTGCGAGAGGGAAGGTTAGCACACGTTAACTTTCCCCTATGCTATAATGATGTTTGATATGCATGTGTGCTTCTGCAAGAGAGAAATATAGCACGTGCTAGCTTTCCCCTACACGTGCGCTTTCTCCCATGGTGGAATGATGTTGTTTGAAATGCACTTTTGCTTGTGCAAGAAGGAAATCTAGCATGTGCTAGCTTTCCACCCCAGTGGAATGATATTGTTTGATATGCACTTGTGCTTGTGCAAAAGGGAAATCTAGTATGTGTTATCTTTCCGCCAGTGGAATGATGTTGTTCGAGATGTGCGTGTGCTTGTGCAAAAGTGAAAGTTAGCACGTGCTACCTTTTCACCACCGTGGAATGGTGTTGTTTGAGACGTCTTTTTATCATCTCTAGAGAGAGCGAAGAAGATCTATGACTATGAAAGAATAATTTTATTTAAATATGACATTGTCATAAGATTTACACGTGTTCCTTTCTCAGATGGAAATTGAGCAGTAGTTAGTTTTCTTTCACTATATAATGTTGTTGTTGGCAATGCACTTCTGCTAGAAGGAAAGCTAGTGGGTGCTAGTTTTCCTCAATTAACAATCAAAATGATGTAATTCATGTTCTAGCAATATCTTTGTTCAAATGATTGTCATGATTCTTGTTCATTTTTTTACAAGTACAATGTTGCAAGAAATGATAATATTTATAAATTTATGTTGTCTTCAATAATTTCAAGTTGTGGTAATAGTTTTTTATTTTTATTTTCAGAAATCATGGACTATGAAGCGAGTGAAATTTCAAAGGAATTATCCAAGAAAAAAGAAAAATCACGGAATACGCCAACACAATATTCTTTAAATGGTATGGCAGTTTCAAAATAGGTTTAAACTTCGTTACAAATGGTTAGACAATATGCTAGTATATTAATGTTGATTGAAGAATTTTAAGCTATTGTTTTTCTTGTAGTAAGGTTGTGTATGATATGGACTTCCATGTTGTTGTGCATATGTATGAAATGGGATATTATAGAAAACAATTGTATTTTTTAATTCGTGTTCTTTCAATTCTTTTGAAATTATTGTAATATTATATTTTACAATATTTTCATATGATAAGAACTACAATGCAACTGAAATTCAAACGAAAGCATCGAGGAAAAAAGTGAATGAAAATATGACACGTCACAAGTCTTTTGTTTGTAGGACATTTTAAAATCTAACTTATACTCATTTACAAATAGTTAGATAATATTCGTATGCAATTTGACACTAGATGAATTTTGTTATATAATTATGTGGGTAGCTTGCATAGGACATAAATGTATTTGTTCTTGTGCATGTAAACAAAAAAATTATATATTGTAAGGCTCTTTAGTAATGTTTATTATTGCATGTTTTTTTCCATCCATTTGAAATTATAGACAATTTTTTAACTATTGTTTTCAGAAACTATGCAATGTAGCGCATCTGAAATTCCATGTAAAGCATTAAAGAAAAAAAGGAAAGAAAATGATACACAAATGATTCCTCCTCCAATTGGTATGGTTTTTTTTATTATTATTTATACTCCTTTAAAAATGGTTAGATTAGATGGTCCTTTCAAATTTTGATAGAAAAATGTATGATAAAATTTGTAATCATAATTTCATTTTGATTTATGATAACAATTTTTTATTATTGTTTTCAGAATCCCTCGACTTCAAAGAAATAAAAATGCTACAACCGTCATCCAAAAAACAAAAAACTCATTCCACCCAAATTGCAGTTTCAACAACAATTTCGACTTCTACTTTTGAAATGATTAGGAAGTACAATACATTCAATAACTATGCCTTTGTGGATGATTGGTATGTTCAAATAGAAACACCCATGAATATGTTTCCGGATATGTATCTATTTGGATCCATAGATGGAAAAGATCCAGATGTATTGGGAATAATTGAGAATTGCTATGTTCACAATGAGAGTCACATCGATTTTTAGTTGAAGGTTATTAAAGAAAGTGAAGTAAAATTGGTTTCTTGTCAAGTGGAGTACACCAAATTTAGACCAGATTTGATTGAAGCTTTAAGTAAGGAGTTCCCAAATACAATAAAAAAATCAATGTTCAAGTTGTATAGTTATGAAAGATTTATTAAATCTGGTTTAAAAAGATGCATAGATCTTTTAGAACGTATCACTGTTGTTCTAAAATACCGCTATTTGAGATGTAAACAAACATCATCTGTGCTTCTTTATTTGCAGCAAAAGGGTAAACTACCTAACAAAATACTAGATGATAAAATAGATGCTCAATTACTTGCTTGGAGGAGACTATATTTAAGTAACTTGGAAGAAAACATTGTAGAAAGTGATTTCAACCCTGCTACAAATTTTCAGAAAGCTAGGAAAGTGGAATCTCAGACAGTGAAACTTGCAGACCAATGTGATGAAATTCATGCAACATTAAAGCAATGTTATTTATTTTCAAGTACCTTCAGCAAAAAGGTGGATGTTGAAATATGTAGGGAATCCCCTAAAGTATTTAAATTGAGATCACGAGATGATTCAAATGTTCAAGTATTAGTGAAATCATTTCTGGAGAAATTTCAAACATCATTGCCTGATGCTCTTATAATTCCATTCAATATCAATGAGTCTAATCCATTGGTAAACTCTGTAAAAATTCTAAATGAGATAGATATAGATGCTGACAACATCAACTTTTGGATAGTTTATGGCCAACACACCATTCCAAGCAGCTAAAGAAATTTTAGGAAATCCTAAATATAGTGTATCTGTGGAGCCAAATAGAAAGTATAAAGAACATAATGCTTGATTCTTGGATCCATCAGTTGAACCCAGTGTGGTGATTCGTATTTGTTGTCAACTAAATTCTGCAAACGAGGTGTTCTACAAAACTCCATTCATTGAGTGTATGCGGTCTGCAAGATATTTCTTAATTGCCAATGACAAATTTAAGAAAAGGAGGATTGGAAATTCTAAGACAGCGGAAGACAAGGTATGTACTTTTAATTATTTTTTAACTCTATTGTTTGTTATTATGATTCTCTCTATTTTAAATACAAGGTTAAACATTGTGACTTATCTAAGTTGATAATATAGGTCATATATTTTAATATTTAGAAAAAAATCTCATTAGATATAAATTGCACTTATTATATTCTCTCTATTTTAAATAGAAGGTTAACCATTGTGACTTATCTAAGTTGATAATATATGTCATATATTTTCATATTTAGAAAGAATTCTCATTAGATATAAATTGCACTTATTTAATTTCAAAATGTGTATCTTATATTTTCATATCTACATTGAATTTTTATTAGTTTATATATATATTTAACAGGTTGATGATGAAATGTTGTGCCCATTCTTCGATTATCCAATTACAAATTTTGTTGATAAAAGGGTTCTCTTATATATTGATCAACCTATTTGGGATAAATGGGACATTGTTTTTACTTGTTATCAATTAGGCACATTGAAGTGTTCTCCGACTCAACCTGGTTTTGAGAAATACAAGAAATATAGTCTACAGAGTTTGACAGCTGCTTCTCTCCATCCCCTTCAAGGAAGAAGCACTGAAGAAATTGCTTCTGTAGAAAATAAGCTATTGGACGAAACCATTTGGTTTTCTATTCCACCAAACTATCCAACCAATGCCATGAAATTAAAAGATTATTGTTCTAAATTGAAAACCAATAGAACAATCTTGGATGCAATGGTTACATATTGTCAAAGTCATGATGAGAAACTAAATGAGANAACATTGTGACTTATCTAAGTTGATAATATAGGTCATATATTTTCATATTTAGAAAAAAATCTCATTAGATATAAATTGCACTTATTATAATTCTCTCTATTTTAAATAGAAGGTTAACCATTGTGACTTATCTAAGTTGATATTTAGAAAGAATTCTCATTAGATATAAATTGAACTTATTTAATTTCAAAATGTATCTTATATTTTCATATCTACATTGAATTTTTATTAGTTTATATATATATATATGTGTGTGTGTGTGTGTGTGTGTGTGTTTAACAGGTTGATGATGAAATGTTGTGCTCATTCTTCGATTGTCCAATTACAAATTTTGTTGATAAAAGGGTTTTCTTATATATTGATCAACCTATTTGGGATAAATGGGACATTGTTTTTACTTGTTATCAATTAGGCCCATTGAAGTGTTCTCCGACTCAACCTAGTTTTGAGAACTACAAGTCAAATAGTATACAGAGTTTGACAGTTGATTCTCTCCATCCCCTTCAGGGAAGAAGCACTGAAGAAATTGCTTCTGTAGCAAATAAGCTATTGGACGGAACCATTTGGTTTTCTATTCCACCAAACTATCCAACCAATGCCATGAAATTAAAATATTATTGTTCTAAATTGAAAAACAATAGAACAATCTTGGATGCAATGGTTACATATTGTCAAAGTCATGATGAGAACCTAAATGAGAACACACTTACTACATCCAATATTCTAGAACATTATGAAATTGATGATATCATGTTTGCCAACTTTTGTAAGACTGTGGTAGGGTCTATTTATGTAAAAGGAACACAAAATACAAAAATAGAGTCCCTTTCTCAACAAGCATGTGGAGTCCTTGATAGAATAATAGATTCATCGACAAGCATTCAACAAGTTGACAACAATTTTGAATTCGGTTATCTTTTTGGGAGCCCTGGTATTTTGATGCAAACCCCCTACCTCATTAGGGTTCTGCGACCTCCCGGTCTCTGGATCGATCTTCTCCTGAGCCGAAATGGCTCTTTGGGCTCTTGTTGGAACCCTTTGAATGAATCCACAATTCCTTTATGAAAACCCACCCTACACAACTTAACACCAGGCGTGAGCCTTACATCTCCATGCGACCACAACCTAGCCTTAGTGCAAGAACCTTTCGCAACTCGCGAGTTCATGAGTCGAAGACCCTCGACTCCTCTTTCTCCAAACATTGATACCTGAGATGCGATACGGGTATGGCTCCTCATTGTTATCACCTTCCACACATAACCACCAGCTAGGGCTAAGTGCTAGCACTACTCGCAACTCGCGACTTCACGAGTTGGAGTGTTGAGCCCTCATACTCCTCCTTTGTGAACCCCCGATATGTGATAAGTCAACAATGGGTTGAAGCTTTCCCAGGTGAAACATGTATGCCACCTATCACCTACTTCTTCCTTTTATGTATGCTCTATGTTTGTGCCACCTGTCCTCCAAAATGGACGGTCCTGATACTTTCTGTACTTGACAAGTCCTCTTCCTTCTATTGTTATGAGGTCTAAACCTCGCACACCTTTTCCGGATCTGACGGCTCACGGAAACTCGACACTTCTCCCTCAAAGTTTTTTTTGTCTATTCTACCCTTCTGTGCGGCTTCCCAAGGATTAAACCCCTCTCACCTTCTCCTGGATTCAACGGCTATCAGTCCTTAGTGATAGATATAATGGTTCATATCTGACCTCCTTGCGCACTCTCCTCTTCCTGCCTGGACATAGATTCAATGGTCTGGATCTTTCTTCCTAGTGTTGACCCAATGACAGTTGTGCTCTTCCTTCTAATATTTCTTAGCTTTTTGACATTGAAGATTTTCTAAGTCTCGAAGGTCTTGACCTTCGACTCTTCCTCTTGCGAGCCCGATTCCTTTGGG
This sequence comes from Picea sitchensis, assembly GCA_010110895.2. Taxonomy (NCBI): domain Eukaryota; kingdom Viridiplantae; phylum Streptophyta; class Pinopsida; order Pinales; family Pinaceae; genus Picea; species Picea sitchensis. Next base: position 54,079 of record SNQJ01S0067866.1, read on the forward strand.
TCTCATCTACGTTATAGAAATGCTATCCCTTCTGAGCTTCATCCTCTTGGATATTTACTCCTACGCACACTTTGTGTTCGAGGATCTCAAATAACTCAGATTCGAGAAGTTTTCTTGAAAATAAAACTCCTTACGCCCACCTGGCGTTCTCCTGCTCGATGCACACCTTACAGAGCCTATAGAGTATTGAGAAAACCTGTGAGTGTCTTTCTCCTTGACACTTCTCTTTTCTCAGAACTTGAAATAAGAGTTTGTTCTGTGCACACTTGCACCAACTCAATTCCCACCTGGAAAAATTCTCCAAAATCCTCAGTGACTCTGTGTTCTCATTGAATTCAAAATAGAATTCTCCTCAATGCATTCTGTGTATTTTCTCAATGCCCTCCTGGTAGAGCCTTTATAGAATTCTCAGCAATTCTGCTTCTCCTCTCTGTACTCTCCTCTGCAAATTTTTTCCTTAAAGGTGTTCAGCAACCTTGAGGCTTCCTCCTTGAGTCAATGGTTTTTTCTGGTGCACCCTCTTGACATGTCCTTGTCTAAATTCTGCAGAATTCAGAAGTGCACTCTATGCACTAGCTTACAGAACCCGTAGTGTTCTGTCATGCAACCTCTTGCATGAATCCACAAAGAACCAGACCTGGAATCAAAGAACCCAACAAACAACCATTTATGTCTGTAACCTGCAAATGCGTACAAACATACATCTACCACATATCATAAACACATAAAGACATTCATCAACAAACACAGAATAACATGCAGGAAAAACTGGTCTGATTGTATTAATATGAAATGCCTCTTTACAATGTGAGCTTGGACTGCAACAAAGTCAAGGCTTCCTCTCCTCTCTAACATATTCTCTATTCTTCTCTACCTCTCTACCGACTCACCCCTACAGATACAAAGGATCTTTTTACAAAAGGGGGATTCTCGAGCTCTTCCCTCCATCTCACCAACTCTCATTAATTTACATTCAATTACATTGAATGGTTGTCTAGTCTGAATCATATCTAGATCTCGGCCTTACAACCATTTAAGGAAACCTTTATATAAAGCCTACGCACATGCATGGCTTTTGGCTCTACCAGCCTTACAACATTTAATACAACTTTTCAAATTTTGAAAAAAAATGAGAAGATTGCGCCTCTCTCCTCCATTGAATGCACACTTGATGTGCTAGATGGTTGGCGCGTAGCTATCTTGGAGCAATGCTCCTACATAATCTTTTGTCAACACTTTTGCACTTTTGTCCTTCTCAGTTGCAGCCAATATTATGTACTGACCTTATTGTTCTAGATACGTTGGATTTGGAAAAAGAACCATTCCACAAGGGTTATTATATTGAGTTGTTTCAATTTTTTATCCAAAAAAATGTGCTAAATGACTTTACTATAGTCATCTTAGTAGAAATTTGGTCCTGTAATGATGTACGCCAAGCTATGGAAATTTCTATAAAGAATTCCAAGCTCAACTATGAAATCACTAATGGCAATTATGTCTATAAGACACAAAGTAGTTATAGTTATGATATCGTTTTAACTATACAATTCTATACTTCAGAATAAAAAAAACTTCAATCTTCCAGGTACTCTCACAATTTTGAAGGCATCACTCATGAAAATGAGAGAAATTTTAATTTTTGGGTGGGTTTATTGGAAATGCACCAACAATGTAGTGATGCAGCAGTGATTATTTCTCTTTATGCAGGGACAACTTTAATGAAGGCGTGTTCTACACATAGAAGAAGAATTGCATGTGTTGTACAAATAGAGTCACAAAGGATAACCATGTTGAATAATCACAAATCCTTTCAATTGGAAAATCCAAGATCCAATTATTTGTTGGAAAATCCAGGTATCGCACTTCTTTTGTTATTTCTTTTGTAATTCTTGGGATTATATGTTGTTTAGAATTCTTATATACACAAGTTGTTCACTACTATGAATATTGATGGAGATTATGAAACAGGGTATGATGACATTGTGCAACAAATGAATAATCAATATAGTGTGCACAATGCTGAAAAAAACTTGGAGATGGAAATGAAAAGAGAAGAAGATACCATAACATGTACATAATTTGTTTGGTTGTTTATCTTGTTATTTTGAAAATTTATCTAATTGCCACTTTTAATAACATTTTTAGATGTCTATTATAGGGAAATGTAAGAACAACGACATTAATCAAAACATGGAGCATGAAATGATGGAGATGGAAAACACATTCGCCGATCACAATATGATATCATGTACTTAACTTGTTTTGTTGTTTCTCTTGTTTTTTATAATTTTTTTCATTATCACAATTCATATCATTTCATATGTTGAAATACAATGATAAATGGAATGTCCCACAAAAATAACATGATTCATTGTTTGTTTAGTCATTTAAACAATTTTATTCATTGTCACAATTTATAACATTTGTTATGTTTATTATAGTGACGAGAGAAGAGAACAAAGACATTGATCAAGTGAATATGAAACAAAACTATAATAAAGAATTTGATAAATCAAGTACTATACATGTTTTATTGTATGTTTTGTTCTTTGGTGAATTTTATTTGTTGTCACTATTCAGAACATATTAATTGGATATTATAGAAACAAATAAGAAGAAAAAAGACAAAGTGAAGATGCAAAGATATAATCATGAATACATTATCATACCATGTACTTATAACTTATCTTTTTATTTTTCTTGTTATTTTTTAAATTTTAATCTTTGTAGCAATCATAACATTTCAAATGTATATTGTTAGGACCCAAATTTGATCACTTTTTATGCCTTATATCTTTTCATATGATCTTTCTAACAGTCTTATACCCCTCATTTTGTATAACTTTGGTTTAAACATTGGCTTAAATTGATATCTAAAGACCCAAAACTTGTCTTTAATAGTTCTCTTGTTTTTAGTTAAGTTTTGAGAGTTTTTAATGCACAATCTCACTTATAATATTATATTATGGATTCCTGTACTAATGTTGATGTTCCAGCACCAGGATGAATGTTTCAAGGATGATCCCTCCATGAGAATCTTCGTAAACAACTAGCGTATCCTCTATTTCAGTTATAAATAAATGAAAACCTGTCTTGATGACACTTTGTGTCATGAGACTAAGGCAATTAAAAGGCATCACGATATTCTCTCCTACATTGGCGCAATGGTTATACTAGCTCTGTGATGTTGAGCGCATCATTTCTCTCTTGTATTAATGAGAAATACATATTCAATTCCTTATAAATTCTATATAAGGGAGGATTGAAATGAGAGATGCATGTAGATATGATGGGGAATAGTTGATAGATAGAACAGAGCATAGAGGAATGTAATCATTTGTTTGTAGATGGAATAGAACAAGAACACATTTCTTATTTTAGTTTTCTATCTTTGATTAATTCTAAAGCTTGTCTATGAGAATGGATTGATAATTGATTATCGATGCAACTTGGATAGGAAGGGGCGCCTGCCCAGGTTTGCAGTGCATCTTCAGTCATAATAGAAGGATTGTTGTAGATTCTTTCTTTTTTCAGAAATTTTGATTAATTTCTAGCAATTTAATTTCAGTCTTGTTCATGATTTGGGGAGTTTTCATTTTCTTACAACAGTTAAGGAGTAATAAGGTTATAGTTAGCAGCTTGAGTGATTTCAATTCAGTTTTCATTTCTTAGCAAATGTGTTACACATTGGTTCAGATTATTTGGAATAATATGTTGAAGTTTTGAAGTTATAAGGATTGGTTGTTGGTTTAAGTATCTTTCACATTTGGATAGTCATTTGATTTTAAGAGAATCCTTGGTTTAATAGCATAATCTCAGATTAAGTGATTTGGTGAAATCTGAAAATAATGATCTAGGATATTAAGTTGAGTTAAGATTCTTATCATGAGAAATCAATGGAATTAGTTGCAGTCATGATTGTAATTATGAATTCATAATTCTCAGTATTCTCTAATGATATCTCAAAGTTGGATGTAATGAAGAAATGATTGAGGAAGGATTATTGTGGATCATTTTCCTTTTAAGAAACCAAAGGTCAGATTTATAGTTGTAGCAAGGTTATTTCAATTAGACTACTTCAAGTGGATTGTTTCCAAGAATTTCATTAGTAGGAGTATTTTAATTATGAATTAGATAGAGGTGTGAAGATTTGATATTTCTATGATCAAGATAAGTTTGACTTCATTCCTGTACATATTGTATCGGTTCCTCAAAGTCTACCTTTCCAAGTTGACAATTAAGTGTTGGAATATATCGTATATATCTAGCTCAACATTTTGGCGCCGTTGCCGAGGAGGCACTAAAAAGGATTGGAGAATAGAGATTGTGTTGTGTTTGTTGAAGGCCAGGGGGAGGAGGATCTATAATACGTAAGGTTGTGTGGTTTTTTTTTTGAGATTTTAATCGAAGAAATTGTAGAAAAAACCAACAAAAATCACTCAAATGGATTCAAGAATTGTTGAAAGAAGGAGGGTGTTACTTCAACAACTTTCTAATATTCTGATGGATCTTGAAGATCTACCTGCAATTCAGGAAGAAAAAGACAAATCACTAGATTTAGCAGGCTCCTTCAAGCATGCATGTCTACCTGCAAAAGAGGTCAAGATAGTAGAAACTTCATTAGGTATAGAACAAGCATTGGAACTAGGAAGTCAAGAGTTTCTTGCATGCTTACCTCCTATGGGTGGTCAAGGATATGAAGATCAGATATCTGAAGGGCTACAGAGTATGGATATTGATAGTATTAAAACTCAAGAGCACCAGGGTATGCAAGAATTTATAGAAAATTGTTTTCAATCTATTATGAGGCCTCAAGACAGATTCCTTCTTCAGGTTCTCTTAGATCTGGCAATAAACATCTTGTTGGTTCCTCATATCCATTCAGCAGTTCAGGTACAATTCTTTTATTTGTACATGAGGTTACTTTCTATCTTGATGCGTGAATGGTTGCTCTGGAAATCAACCTTTACTTGAAGGAAGATTTGTCTTGTTTTCAAGTAGGTAGGAATAAAATGTTGCAAATAGTCAGTAAAAATGCAGCAATCCTTTTTATTTTTGCAAGAATAAGCAATCAGTTGGTTCGACAACTCTATTCTTCTATAGAGTTCAGATTAAAAAAAATTATCTGCATCATTATTTCGGTACCAAAGATGGACATCAACAGTCCACATAGTTTCTGGGAGGATAACTTCAGCAATCAATCAACAACTTCTTGGAGGACATAGTCACCATATGATCTTGATCTGCACATTTGGTACATGTACAACAACAATATTGAGGTATGCATTTTTAAAACTCTTAATTTGACTAAATACAAGAAGAATTTTTTGGACAAGTACAACCCTGTATCTAAATTATGCTCAGTTTGTCTAAAATTTTCCTCATTTTGGTTATCCTTGATTGACAAACCTATGTTTCTGATTTGACATTTTGAATCCTTTCAGTGATTCGAAATGTTCCCTTTAATGGTATGCCAAGGTATTTTATAAGTATGTAGAAGCTTTTTCATATGACAATCTTCTCTCCTGAGCCTTACCTTTGGGGAAAACTATTCTCAAATTATGATCCTCTACCTGACAAACAATATGAGTATTGGAAACAGATAAAGAACTTATGTTGGATGGTCCTATACCAGTATGATTGGCATCATCGGATGAAGAGTAGTTTTCATGGGGCTTATGTTCATACAGACAAGGGACTAGAATCATTGATGATATAAGGAATCTCTCTATAAAATTAGTGAGTTAAGTTAAGGCATAAAATCTAGAACAAGAATAACTCCTACGCATGTGAAATTAAACTTTTTTTTCCTTGCCCTGACCTTATTCTTTAATGATTATCTCCATACAAGACAAGATTCAATCCTGTACTTTCCCATATATCCTTATGCTTTTCAAGTCTTTACCCTGTCATGATTACTTCCATATAAAACATGATTTCATTCCTATACCTGCCATTTATCCTTTCACCACAATCTTGTTTCCCCACTTCCAAATTCTAAATATCTCTATAGTATTTTCCATCATTATTTTATGCACCCTTATTTACCTAATTTTGAATCACTATCGAGATTTGAAATAAGCCCTATCAACATATCACTGTATCCCTCCTTGGTTCTGAATTATTGTTGAACGATTTTCTGTTGCAATTTTTCCAAAAATGATGGCTATTTGTTATGAACCAGGTTCAATTCAAGATCTAGAGGCAACACCAAAGTACAATGATTGTCGAGATATGTTTCGCAGTCGAAGATGGCATAGGTTCTTTGACAAATTCCATGGGCACGATAGTAGCATCTCACTTTTGTTTTCTCAAGGGTTTGATCGCAGGGTTACTTGATTTAGGGATATTGTGATGGATATTACAAAGAAGACTACTGCTGCAGCTACAGGCTTGTCTCAAACTGGCGAAAAATGGTTTAAGAAGCAAAATTTGCCAATATTAGAGAGGAATTGGTTTTTGAAGAAAAAAATATCATGATGCAGATTGGTCTAAAGGAGTTCCAAGGGCTTGGCTTAAGGAGGAATGGAAGAAACGATTAATTGTCCTCCAATGATATCTGACTTGTGACGGGCGATACAATCTGACTTTCACCTATCATATCCGCATCTTACAACATTTTGCACAAGGTAAGGAAATGAATTTTCCTTATTTTCTTTAGAGTAGTTTAAAGAAAATGTGTGAAATAATGAAGAGGTCAGTTGTGTTAGAAAAACAGGACCGTGGAGCAATAAAATAAAACAAATGCGAAAACAAAACACAAAAGATACACAATACAAGACAGACACAGATTTACGTGGTTCACCCAGTGTGGGCTATGTCCACCAGAGAAATTTCCAGGTCCTTCCTTTATTATTATCCAACAAATGAAGGGATACAACCTACAACAAAACCCACTGTAACTTCCTCTTCTTTCTCTCACATTCTCCTCTCTCATAATACAATATTCGCAATCAACCATAACCGCAATACATTTCCCTATTAAAAGAGGGTTTCCTTCTAGGGAAAAAAACCCTTACATAATCTCTATCGTTAGATCTGAGACCTTATAATGAACGGTCCAGATTTACAATGAAATTACAATATACATTTACAACTCTGCACTCCCCCATGTGGAAGAGTGTACATACTTCTGAGGTGTAAATACTTCATGGGGTATAAACACGGATGAAAGTAAAAGACCTATGAATCAGGAAGATAATCAAGCTCCACAACCAACAAGTTGTAAACCCTGAGCAGCATTTGTTTCATCATGGGCTAATTAAATTATTAATTGTGACTGAATTAAAAGCCCGTAAAGACACCTGGAATAATTTCATAGCTGGAAATTTGTCTAGTCCTACTGTCC
>SNQJ01S0067867.1:27436-62877 GCA_010110895.2 Picea sitchensis
TATTATTAGTCACTTTAAAATCGAGTTTAAAGGACAAATGAGAAGTTTTCTTAGAAGGGGAAATCAATACCACTCCTGCTCCTGCTGACTCCTTAGTGCAAGCACCATCAAAGAACATGGTCCAAAGATCGTCTTCTACTATTTATGTGGGCTGAACTGTGGTCTGATCTGTGGGCTTTCTGAGCAGCAATGTATCAGGTAATGAATCATCAATTTGCAAAATACAAGATCCCATACCCGTGTCAACCGAATAGATAGGATGATTGGATGAATTTTTCTCGTCACTGATTACGTACGCCAACTGAGATTCCCTGTATAGTCTTCTGTTCACACCTCCAAAAACAGGGATAGTTGCGTAGGAGAGATCCATTTGAAGAGTGACACCTAGTCTCTTCATCCACGATCTTGATAGTAGACATCCAAATTTAGGAGGTATGTCAGCCACCACTATATCCATCACCATAGTCTTCATTGATGCTTGGGTCAAGGTTATAGCCAAATCCTTAATCATCCCAAGACATTTGACCTTCCGAGAATCAAAAGAGAAGAGGTCATGATAAGACTTGGTGATCTCCATCCCAAGCTCATCCATGATTTCCTTTGGCATCAAATTGTGCGAAGCACCGGAGTCCAACAAACAGTTATGCAGTGTTTTCTCATGAATATTTAGAGAGATGTAAAAGGGAGGACAACTTTCATCTCTGTCTTCTATCATTTGGCCCAAAGTGATGGTTGGCTTATCATCATATATGTTGAGGATATCAGCAGAAAGGGATACAGATTGGGGATCTAGATTTTTGAGGATATCCCTTTTGAACATTTCATTTTTCATCAGCTCGACTAGAGGAATAGGGATTTTAATTTTTTGTATTTCAGCCTCAAAATTAAAAGAATATGGAACTTTATCAGAAGTTTTATCAGAAACATTTACCTGATTTGAAGGGGCTTCCTGATTGCTTTGCTGTTCAACAGGAGGCTGACTTTCAGGAGTTTGATGCTTGATAGGGGCAACAGTCTTTTTGGGAGGAGCTGATGCTTTCACCTTTGAAGGATTTGCTTGCTGATTCTCTGATGTCTGATCTTTTTGCTTAATAGGGGTTGTGCTCTTTTCAGGAGAGGCTAGTGTATCTTGTTGAGCAGTATCAGATTTGGATCGGAGGTTATATCTATTCTTATCTTCTGCTGTGAAAATGCCATCACCAATAAGATCATCTTCTGTTTTTTCAGTCATCAATGATTCCTCATAGTCGTGTTGTGTTAGATAAGATTTCCCTATCTCTTCTCCAACACAATGAATGTTACCTTCTTCACCTTCTTGATCTTCACCATCGTCCTCGTCCATCACCACATTTTGAAGAGGGACCTTTATCCTCTGATCTTCAGTAGGATTCTTTTCTCGTTGCAAGATTTGAGTTGGCTGATTGTTTCTTCTGAAGTTGTTGGGATTTTGATTCAGATTCCTGCTTGCAGAATCATAAGTGCCTCTTCCCTTCACAAGCTATTTATTTTCGATCTTGAGCTTAGATATCTCAGAGGTTAGAGACTCTAGCATCTTGACCATTTTATCAAGTTTTGGATCAGCATTTGATGAAGATGAGGCCTCATTCTTTGGTCTTCTCCTATCAGAATCTCCTTTCCACTTCTGGGAGGCTAGAATATTTGATTCCACCTCAAGGGAAACATCTTTCATGAGAGATAATGATGGTGACCTCCTCTCTCTTAACAACAAACATAAATCTGAGTCAAAAGCATTAGAATATGTGATCTTGGCAGAAGCATCTGAAGGTTTTATCTCAGCTGGTATTTTTCCATACATCCGGTTAAATCTCTTAGGGAAATCAGAGACTAACTCACTACTTTGTTTCCTCAGATTTCCGAATTCTGTGATGTAGTAGACAAAATCTCTTCTATCTCCCCAATGTTTCAAAAATGTCTCATCTAATTGCTCGATTCTAGCAATGGAACCAACATGGAGTTCTTTGAACCATTTCCTAGCATGGCCATCTAGGCTTTGGACAAAGAATTGTGTCCAAACATCTTCTTCTTCAATATTAAGGTTCTCTGCATAACTGTAAAAAGCCTCAATATGTTCTTCAGCAGACACATCGCCTTTGCCTGTGAATTTAGGCATATACTTATGATAGTCTCCTGTTGGCATGGCTGCTACTAGGTTTGGCAATATGAGTGGTGCATACCTAGCAGCTAGGATTTGTTGCATCTTAGTCAAAGGAGGTGGTGTAGCCATGACTATCAAGGGTGGGGAAAATGATAGTTTCTTCTTCAAGTCTTCAACACTGGAGGAATGTGACAGAGGTGAATTTTCTAATGGGAAAGAGGTCTGATACGAGGCTCTATAAAAATTTGCAAGCTGTCCAGCTAAATTTTCCTCACCCTTAGCAGATAGCTCTTGGAGGAGATGTTCAACAGCAAGGAGGCTAGTATAAATGTTCAAATGGTCTTCTTGTTGCTGAGAATGAAAAGAATCAAGGGAAGAATAACTATGGCTTCTTTCTAAAGTCTTGGGTGTTTTTTCAATCAAATTTAAATCTATCAATTTATCATCATTAGGATTTTTCTGTTGATCAAAAAGAATTTTCTCTTCTACAGATTTTACAGGTGTTTTTTCATCAATGCTCTCTGAAAAGAACTCAAATTATTCTGTAGTAGATTTTCCAGAACTGAAAAGAGGATTACCTTCTGTATCTGATTTTGAGGTTTGACCTTGAATTGTCTTTCCTTTTCTGAGAATTAGTTCTGGATTGAACACTGGCGTGGCAGGTGATTCTTGAGGATTCGCCCGAGTACTGATCCTCTTAGGAGCCAGGATGAACTTGTGGAGTCGCCAGATAGATGATCACAACCAACTGAAAATGTCTAATCTTTGTCTATCATCAAAGATCAGCTCTGTGTCATATCCCAGGAAAGCAGAACTTGAATTTTGTCTCCCCGGCAACGACGCCAATTTGTTATCACTCCAAGAAACTCCTTAGGGTTGTAGGCTAAGGATGCTTGGTAACTTAGAAATAATGGTTTTGATGTGTTTGGGACAATGGGGTCTTTAATGATCAATGAAATAAACAACTCATCACACATCTAAAGAAACAGTGCTTTCAGGAAACAATAATCATATCAAATAATTTGAAAGGGGGGATGAAGAACACTATTCTTGATTTCCAAATACAACTAAATGTAGGGCTTAATGCAAGATAGAGAGGAATCCTTTAATTTCAAGTTTATGAGCTCAATAAAGAGATAACAGTCTTCATGAACTAAAATAAACTGAAACAAAGTACAGAAAAGGAAAGATGAACAACTCTGATATTGAAAACGAAAGGAAACTGAACTTTATTTCTGCAAAAAGAGTCTATACAGTGGCATAAAATATCTCCCAGTTTGAACCCATGTCTCTTAAAAAAAATAGGCATTTATAGCCTCTTACAATCAATTTTACAGATCCAAAAAACATGGATCTGTGTTTAAAAATAGCAATTCAAATCTACCTAAACAACTTGATAATAAAGGCTTGATAACTAAACTATCATTCGAATTGTCTTCAGTCTCAAAAATTCACCATCTGTATCCTTCAGCTTCTGGAACCCGTGGTGTCATGAAACATGCAGAGGCACCTGTCTTGGCAGCTGGATCTCTTCATGGTTCATAGTCGATACTTAAGGAAACTTGTTTGACATGTGGTTCCCAAAATCCCCTCGAATCTCTGATACAGAGTCCTTTGCAGGTGAGTTGTTATCCCCTTAATACCCTGGAACTTCTTTATAACCTGTGAAAAATAACCTGCCCCATGCTTAGCTTTCAAAAATGATTTTCCAGCTTTCATTAGCTAACTTGCTTTATAATTTGTTGGTTAGTTGGTGAAAGCGCTGCCTTTCACCAGCTAACCGGTTGTAAAATTTCGCTGTGCGCTGGTGAAAGCCCTGACTTAGCCAAAAACAAGTTTTAACCTTCAAAACTATGATTCCATCAAAACTCAATGTGTCTCTGATTTCTCCCCTTGCATGTTAACAACAACTTGAGCAAGCACTTTCAAATCTGGATGGGACTTTCGCTTTTGTTTTTGCTTCAATCTCCTTATCTTCCTTTTAAGGCGCTTTGCAAGCCACCATAGACTATTGTAATCTTTGGTGATCTTCTGTTTTCTTTTCTTCTCTTTAACACTTTCTCGAGCCAGTCTTTCAAATGCAGCGTTGGTTTTTGCAAAGTTATCAGACAAATTCTTGTATCTTTCTTTGATTACCCATTCCAAGACCTCTTGCTGAGCGATTACCTCTTTTAGATGCTTGATTTTCTGTTTTTTCTTCGACTTACTGCTTTTTGATGTTTCTCCTTCCTCTGTGTGAGTAAAGGTCTCATAATTCTGTGCAAACTCAGTTGAATGTTCAGGGATTTTGATGACAGGGATTTCATCTTCTTGCTATGGTTTTGAGTCTGTGTAGGGCAGGTTCAATATGTTTGTTCTCTTCTCTGTAGGTTTCTCTGTAGTGGTTTCAAAGTTCAATCTTTTCTTTGACCTGTGAGATTTCACACCATAGATTCTATCTTCTGGAGGTCCTAGCAGGGTCCTCCTCTTCCTCGAACTTCTTTGAGGAGTCAACTGTTTCTTTCCACCTTTCCCCTGTTCATTTACGGGCTGAGTCTGAGTTTCAAAGCCCTCCCAAAATAGGAAATGCTGCCAGCTCCTTCCCTTCTATCTTAATTCCTCCAGAATGATCAGTTTAATAAGGCCAAAGTGGCATAGATTATTCTTCATGCTTAGGGGTTGAGCCCTGATCTTTTTGCAGACCTTAGTTAAACTCTTATGTAAGAAAAAAGGTAAATTGAGAAGAGTTTTACTTGCGAAATGGTCTAGGATCTTGAAATGATACATCATGAGTTTGTCATACCTGCCCTCCGATGTTATGTAAAGTTGGATACCCTTAAACAGATCCTGCCAGTCATCTTCTAAATGTGAAACTGGCATGCTCTTTTTCCATGCATTATGCCTGAACTCTTCCTTTAAATAAGCTCTGAAGTTTAAGTTTTTGGTGGCAGTGGTTTTGAACCAACTCTGGCCCGATCTTGGTAGGCTGGTTGGTGCAGCAATGGCAGCTTCATCTACAATGATATCCAAGGACCCAACACGAGCTTTATTCCCATCAAAATTTTTGGCAAAAGCTTCTGCTGTCGACTGGTGGCAACCATTCTGCAGCCTCTCAACAAATTCAATGCAACCTGCGTTTGAGAAGTGTCTCTGGACTTCTGGATGCATTTGTGGGAAAGATAGGTTGTCTAACTCTTTTCTTAATAAAGACCCACTGCATCTCCTCGCCATTCTGTAACCCAAAATCCCAAACGATTATGCACACACAACACAACGAACTGCTATTCGGGCCGAGGTCTTGTGCTATTGAAAGCACTCAGGAGTCGGCTCTGTCTTTCAAAATTAGAAACTTAGCATACATTTGATAGTTATGCGTGTTGGAGAAGTGATGAACCGATTTGATGTTGTCATCCAGGTAGTACAGCCTCTGTACCTACGTTAATGGATTCAAATTTTCCATTTCCGGTGCCATGAGTGTGCAACATGCGTCACTGAACAAGATCCGCTTTGTAATCCTATTTTGACGTGAAAACCCGAGTCTCCATCATTACCCACTTTCACCAGTGCATCATTCTAGATTTGCATGACGTGGGATGATCGTATCATCATTAGATTTTTAGAAACGTGGATAAAATGCACGTGATTCCCGCTTTCTCCAGCTAACGGCCCGTGGAAAACGATCCTTAACTGTTGAAACTGACCGCTTTCACCAGCGCACCACCCAGTGAGAAAYGATCCTTAGCTGTTGCAACTCACCACTTTAACCAACGCACACCCGCGGGAAAACGCTGTTTGGATGTTTGAAAATCCCCGCTTTCACCCGCTAACGACCTGTGAGAAATGCCCCTTAGCTGGTGAAAGTTTCCACTTTCACCAGCTAACCACCATCTTTTAAGCACGCGTTAGCTGTTGAAAACATTTTATGAAAATTTTGAAAAGAAGACTTTTATGGGTCATCTTATTTCTAAACAAAAATCAAAATCTAAGTCTTGCATCTAGAAAAACTCAAAATTAATTTGAGAAAACTACCAATAGCCATTCTATTCACCACAAAATGCGACCAAAGGGACGGGTTCATTTTGGGAGCTAACAACTCCCATATTGAAAATTGATGGTCTCGATCAAACATGGGTTGGGAAGAAATCCCAATTTCATCAAGGTTTGGAATTCAGAAAGTTCAAACAAAAGTTGCAAAGGAAAACTACGATGTCCGATTGAGTTTGGAGTCTGATGGTCTTTGGAAGATTGTTTCCAATGGCCTTTGGAAGGTTTGTTTCTAATGTTCCTCAGAAGGATTTTCTCCGATGGTATTTGAAAGGGTGTTTCCTGATGGTCTTTGGAAGGGTGATTCTTGATTTTCTTAAGAAAAATGTTTCCTGATGGTTTTTGAAATATCCCTGATCCAATGGATCTAGATATTCTCTACTGAAACTGATGTTTTAGCTCTCTCATATGATACTATGGGGGTTCTAGATGCATTTTAGTTTCTTTTCCTTAACATGCGTGGTGATTTTTCATGTGTGTGTTCAGATAGAATGATGTTTTACAATTATATCATGTATGCGAGTAAATAAGAACAACACAACTCAATAATATGTATTATGTGAAATAGCAGGAAATATGGTTGGCATGCGAAAAGAAGAAAACTAGCCATCAGCTAGATATCATGGATCATCACTAGAATACAATGAAAAATAACATAAAATACATGTGATAAGAATATGTGAATGGATCTACAACATGCATGGATAGATCGACTACATACAACCCCAAAAGCTCATAACAATTGCTGCAAAAGAATGATATATTTTCCCTGGTGGCTACACTCGTCTAATTGGCTTGAAAATTGTCCCAAAATGTGCACCCTAGACTCTAATCTCCTCCTGATATCTGACATATTGAAGATCATCTCATTGAAGATTGGAATGGACCTCGGATGAGATCCCCTGGGGGTTTGTGAACCTCCTGGGCTTTGGAAATGCACCCTGATGATTCCACCATCGGAATCAGATGATACCTATCTCAAAATGAGTTCCCTAGTATCCTCTATAATGGGTCGGGAGGGTTTCCCCAGATATGATCCAGTGAGCTCTCTCGAACCCCCGATGTACCTCCCCAAGTATTGAGCACTTTCTGGATGACTAATGAGAATAAGGAGATTCCTCCATCATAATATTATGAATGATGGCTCAAAAGAATCTCCCTGGATCCCTCTCAACTGGGTTGGAAGGATATGGTGAGATCTACTTCGATCTCATCCGGATACACAAAATTGTCTCTCAAACCCTTGCGCCCTCACTGGATGCAATGCACATTGACTGAACTGGGTCTGTAGATCACTTATATGGCAATATGAAATACCTTGATGGTACTTCCGATAGTCTAGTGTATGTCTTCCAATATTGAAACTGATATGTGGTGGTGTTTTCCTTCAGAAATCCACAAAACATATGCCGAGGTCGACTTCCTCCTATGGAACCTATTTCTCAATTCACAAATCAAAGATAATGAGGGATTAGGTCGAATTCCTCTTCTTATACCTCCACCGATATAATTTGTCGTTGACATCACTTAAGCTAGGCTCCTTTCTCCTAAGTCGAGTGTGAATAATTAATTAAGTCCCCCCTTAACACCTTTTTCTTCTATTTCTCTGTTGACTTTGGATTAAGTGACTTTTACTATGCTTTTTGGATTAATTCATCATTTGGCCCTTTATTCACCCTTATTTCTCCCTTTGTTACCTATTTTTTCTTGAATATAGTCTATGGGAACATATATACTACTAAGTCACTCCTTGCTGAAGCTATTCTTGGGAATGAGACATCATAGGCCTCCCTTCCTAAGATTGCTTGTCTTCAAGCAACATCAATCCTGGGTGTTGCAATATATGCTCTCCCTCCCATGTGGCATCCTCCATTGGAATTCCCCTTCATCTGACCAAGCACTCCCTGATGACCCCTATCCTCAACCTATACTCTCTCCACTCTAGCACCTCCTCCAGTACTAGCTCCAACTGTCCCTCCTCATCCAAGGGTGGCAGCTCCTCTGAAATGGACACATGTTGTCCCATTTCATTTTTAAAAGTCAAGAAACGTGGAACACATTGTGTATCTTGCTACCCTCTGGTAGCTCTATCTCGTAGGCCACTTCACCTACTCTCCTGATGACTCTGTACGGCCTATAGAACATGTGTTTCAACTTTTCTTCCCCTCTCTTCTTCAACGAAGATTGTTTTTACGACTGTAATCGCAAAAATACCAAGTCCCCTACCTTGAAACTTCACTCTATTCTCTTCCTATCTGCATATATATTTTGTTGTTTCTATGCTACCTACATATTTTATTTCACTTCCTTTAGAATCCTTTGACTCTCCTCGATCCAATATTTGGCCCCCAGAACCTTACTATCCCTAAACACAATCTCCACAAAAGAGGGTGCATCATATCCATACATTGCTCTAAATGGTGACATCCTGATAGACATATGGTAAGTTGTGTTTTAACAATACTCACCCATGTGCGCTGCTGCCCCCCCACATAATTCCTCAGATACCCATCCACCCATTTGTTGATGATCTCCATCTTTCCATCTGTCTATGGGTGGTAGCTGGTACTCGTGGCTAACTCTGTGCCCGCCAACCTGAGGAGCTCCTACCAAAACGCACCGATGAAGAGCCCATCTCTTGCACTGACTATCTTCTTCGGTAAACCGTGCAATCTAAAAGCCTCCCTGAAAAATAGTTTCGCTACCTGTATGGCCTTGTAGTTTGTGGGTATGGAAAATAAGTGTGCAAATTTGGTTAGCTTGTCGAACACTACAAATATATAGTCCTTTCCCTGCACTCGAGGAAGTCCTGTAATAAAGTCTGCATAAATTCTCTCCCATTTCTTCTCTGGAATGGGTAGAGGTTGAAGTAACCCTGCAAGGTGTGTCTTCTCAGACTTGTTCTGATGACAAGTCATGCACTCCCGGATGTGTTTCAATACATCATCCTTGAGACCCTTCCATGAGAATCTCTATGTGATGTACATGTATGTTTTGAAGAATACCTAATGCCCAGTTGTAGGTGAATCATGGAAAACCTTCAGAACCTTCCCTTTTAAGGTAGATTCTGGAACCAAGTATATCCAATCCTTGTAGAAAATGACATCGTCTAGCACCTGATATCTATCATCCACTACCTATCCTTCTAGTACCTCACAGGAAAAATTTCTTTTGGATTACTCCACCAATAAATGTGTCTTCTCGTCTATGAAAATATCCATCATCGAACACCCTACTGGCCTCCTGGAAAAAGCATTTTTTATGACATTCATTTTTCCTTTAACATACTCAATGTCAAATTCAAAGGCTTGGATCTTTGAGACTCACTTTTTCCATCTCTCGCTAAGGTCTTTCTGATCCAGGAAATACTTTAGACTATTGTGATCAATCTTTAGCTCAAACCTGCGACCCACCAGATACTGTCTAAATTTGGTTAAGGCATGCATGATTTCTAGCATTTCCTTGTCATAAATCGAATAGATTCTCTCTATCTAACTGATTTTATTTCTCTCGAACATAATGGGATTCCCCCCCTACATCAAAACTACTCCAATCCCCACCCTTTATGCATCGCACAAACGACCGAGAGAAATCTAGAAGGGATATAATAGGTCATGTGCTCATAAACTCCTTCATTTTCTCAAAAGTCTGTTGTGACTCATCAGTCCACTTATTGGCACAGGGGCAGACCCAGGGTTCAATGCTACAATAGAGCACCAACAAAACCCTAACTATCGACCCTTTCGGCAACACCTGCTAAGAAGATGAAGTCTCACCCGAGGTAGAGGCAGGGGTGGTTGCAGGAATCTAGTGTTTGCAACCTTAGCTGGGACACGGATATGTGATTCTAATCAAGGCACTCAATGGTTAACATTCATCAATATTCAATTCTTAGTTACAACGCAGTTAAACCCTAATTACAGAGCATCACAATATTCAACTAGATCTAGCATCTAACAACAGTTAGCATGATGAAATAGATCAGATATTAATAGATTCAACACTAATCATATGTATATAAGTCAGATCTAACATCCATCCATATTATTAAGCATTAAGAATCAACAAATCATTCATCTATATTATATCACTAAGCACATTAACATATAAGAACATCAACACATTGCACAAAGAAGGGAAACACAACATGTACATGGTTCACCCTCTCTCTAGGGATACGTCCACCAACTCTTCTCTTCTTTATTATCTTGGGTCAAGCTTCTTACAGGCATAGAGAATCCAAGTTCCACTCCATAGAGTACAGGAGATCTACGCACCTCGCTGGATCCTCCTTCCTTGCATTACAACACAAAGCCTTCCACAGTCTATTACAACCACTTGCACTTAGCTCTGCAAGTTTCACATAGTATGCATGAAGCATATACAATCCATACTTAGCACTTAGCCTAATATCACATAGATATGCTCTCCCTTAGCACTTAGCACAATTTGCAACTACTACTTCTTACATTGCCTAGACATCTATTTATACTTTACAAAATAGGCCTAAACATGGGTAAACCCATGGGCCGACATCCCCATACCCATTACATAATCCCAAATCCCAAAACGAGCCCTAAAAGGGGCCGAGATCCCACGGTCTCCGCTTCATCTTGAGCTCCGCCTTCGACAGCCTGTCGAAGTCCCAAAATCAGGTCAAACATGACCAAGAATCCTCAAAACTTGGTGAAGGGCCAACAGGCCCCCAACACTCACTCGTGACTTGTCCTGAGTCACTTTGATCTAACTAGTTCTGCTTCAAAAGCCTTGATATTGGCTCGAGCTGCTTCGACTTGTTGTTGTGCTACGACCTCTTGTTCTACGAATTATTAGATGACTACTGTTGTTCCAGAGTCTGTACTTAAGGCTATAAAGTACTGAGTCTAGGCATCCAAAAAGAGGGTGAAAGATATAAAGGAAGAAAACAACTGGGAAAAGAAGCTAAGGATGATTTCTGATTTGTCTGGGTCTAGCTTCCAATTGTTCCTAAATGTTTATGTTCTGTTCAATGGCTGCCCATGAACATTCGAGTTCGCCCCGGGTAGTAGCAGTTTTCAGAATGGTATCGAAAAGGTTTAAAGCAAGGTTGGTTTGATCTGAGAGACCGGGTTCTATGTTGGGTTGTCTTGCTACAGGCACAATCATAAAGGAACAGAGTTTTTTATAAAGTGTTGGTTGTTGTTTCACCTTTAGATTATACGAGGAAGAATCCCAAAAACGGATTAATAGTATAATGAAATCAAAGGTTGTTTTCTGTAACTGAGTTAAATTTTAAAACCATGCATGAAGCGAGAGAAAACATAGAGTTGTTGAACAATAGGAGGCATCAATCAGGGAAGAATCTCAGCTTGTGACAGAAGAAGAAAATAAGCAGGAAAAACTTTAATGAAGCATACGATATAGAAATCTAAACAATTCACAGGTCTTGTACCTGCTGATATCCGATACAGAGGAAAAGCTATAAACGATTAGATGACTGAAATAAATGATCACCATAGTAGAGGTTGTACTAAATTGCAGCTAAGAATTCATTAAAGACACATATGAGAAATGATGCAAAATGAGAAATAATAGAAGAAACACATAACCCAGTCTTGACGGAAAAACGAGTCTTTGATCTGCTTTGTATTAATTCTGGAGAAAAAAAATTCTCTGGTACAATCTCCCAAAAGGAAAAAAAGCCCTTGTTCTATCTTTCAAAATTATACTTATACAAGATTAAAATTCTTTGAATTCTAATCGTTCTAAAAAGTTCGGTTACAAATGGAAAATGAAGTGTTTCACTTCCTTGTCTCTTATCTTTCTCCACGTGGGAAGGATGCTTTCTTTTCTTGTTCTCTAGCTCCAAAAATAGGATGGAATAGGCATTTGTTACTACTTTCCTCCAGAAGCCTGCCCTTTCCCCAGCTCGATACAATTAACACACCTTTCTATCAACTGAGCTATCAGCTTAGAAGGTTCGTCTTGGTTGTTCACCTCGAAAGTGTAGCAATTCTTTGCCAACTGTGGAAATATTTTTCCTACTTGTCGGTCTTTCGTGATGATAGACCACAATTGCAAGCTTGGTTTTATAAAACATTTATCCACTTGGGAAATATTGACCTGACTTACCTAGGATAATTCAATTTATCCTTTTTCCACATTTTCCTTGATATCCAACAGATGTTTGGCTATGTCAATTTTGCCCAGTGTTCCAACACTACCTTCCTTATCGAGATCTAACAAATTTTTATTTATCAAGCCGAATGTTTCTTCACAAGAATCCCTCATCTCTTTATCTTTTTTTCTTCTCTCGGATATAGTATGTTCCCACGCCTTTAGTAAGATGTTACCTCTGGTTTTATCTGGGATAGAAAACCTAGAACTGATGGCCACCTCTTATTTTGCTGTTGCTATAACAACCTCTTGGAAAGCAACCCGAGCTGCCCCAACTTCTCTTTCTCTCAAGGAGATATCCTTTAACACTTGCTCTATTGTATGAAAATTATTCTATATGGTTTCTACTTTGGCAAGTAGATCCTGTTGAGCTACTTCTACCTTCTTTCGTATTTCCGTGGCTTAGGATTGGAATACCATTATGTCTATGACCTAGTTTTAACATAAATTAATTTAGATTGCAGTGGTTTTATTTTCTCCTCCTGTTGACTTACCTTCATTTGGCTTATTTGTGTCGACTAATGCATCTGCTCAAGATCAGATTTACGTCTCTTGATTTCCTGTTGATCAATTACTCTAGCTTGCTTGAAACCTTTATTTGCCTCATCCCTGGCATTCGCTTGTGCCGTTTCTACTTGAGCCTCCACTTTGTTGATTAGGAGGTTATTTTGTTTCAACTGTGCCTTCAAAGTTCCAACTGAATATTGGTTGGTTGTTGCATAAGCCCCCAATGTTCCTGCTACCTCATCGACGAATTCTTCCTCTTCCAAGGCTTCTCCATCTGTTAGGATTTTGTATTTTTTAGCTACTGCGCCCTCTCTTTGCTATGTTTCTTGCTTCACCACAACCTTCCTTTTCTTACTGAAGAAGAATTCACTAAAGAAGAATTCACTAGGAGGAAACTCTTCTACAAAAATAGGTGTTAGGTCCTCCTTGAATATCCACTCTATATCGGGGTTCCCCTTTGTGAATTTTAAAGGAGTGACAGATGCAATGGGGCTGCCGATTTCCTTGGTAACTATCTCTGGGTTTCCTTCTTCTTGGTTGGGGATTTCTTCTTCCTGATTCGAGATCTCAGTTTCCTCTATATTGTCCTGAGTCTCTTGTTTGCTAGGGTTCATGCCCGTTGAACTTTTATCTTCTACTTGCCGTGTACCCACAGGTTGTGAGTTTCTGACCTGCAAAACTTTGGGGAGGCAACTTCTCCCATTCTCTTGGAATTTATAAAAATTGACCATATCACTTGGCAACAGAGCTTGGACCCGGTTTAAAACTTCATAATAGGACCTCACACCTCGAAAGATTTCATAATGAGGTGAGTCTTTGTGTTCGTATCTCTTCATCCCACATCTCGCCATGTGATTACTCACAACCTTATTAGGGTCGTGTTTCTTAAACTCAATGTCTACCAATTTCATTTCCTCCAAGGCCGTAGCCTCCGCTTTGGCATGGATGAAATCTAATAAAGAATATGTACCAATGTGAATGGGGAAGGGTGGCCATACCTTCTTCAATACTCCTTTGAGCTCCTTGCTTATCCCACCGAGCATAGTTTGCTTGGAGATCTCGCGACATACTAGCTTGTATGGTAAGAATAGCGGCAACACATATGGGGGGACAGAGGTGCCAAAAACCCTGATATACAAAAACTCTGCTTCTATATACAAATCTTCCACACTGCTCAGGTTGGCCGTGATGTTATCTAAAATCCTGGGAGGTGGATGGCCAAAGATGGAGACATGCATTGGTACCATTACCTAGTTGAAAATCTCGTAGATGAATTCTTTGGCTTTATCTTCCCAGAGTTTCAAGTGGTATACATGAATAGGCTCTTCATTGGTTGGAGTCCAGTTCCAGCTCATTAATGGAAAAGGTGTCATGAAGAAAATAACATCCATAATGTAAGCAGACATGAAGAATGAGGATGCTTTCCCGCTCGCCTTTTGTGCTCAATATTCTGTAATTCGACTGGCTAGACTGTCTGACAACAATTTGGCCCAGTCGAAAGAGAATCCCTCTGCTACTGTGTGAATAAGCAGTACCCATGGGAGAAAGAAGTGAGAGGTGTCCTCATTCCCATACAGTTTGCAAACCATCATCACTATATACATTAATTGTGGTACCAACGATGAGATTGAATAAATTCCATTAGTATCGGCTCTGAATTTTGCAGGGTGTGAAACCCAGTCTTTGATCAGATCGGATAAGCTTTTCCCAAACTGCTCACATTCCTTCTTTTTGAAATCCTCTAAGAATTTGACATTGTGAGTAAGGTTTGGTGTGGGAGACAATTTATACATTGCCTATAAATTCTCTGGTTTGAATGTCCCAATTGCCACCTTCTGCTCGTTCAATATTGTCCTAGTCAGGATGTCTACATGGTCCAATTCCCATATGATCATATCATAATAGGGAAAAAGATGTGGCCTTGCTGCTATCTTGTGCATCTTTGACTGAGTGATGATTTTTTATTTGGTGGACAATTCATTTTTCTTGTTATCACTGGAATCATCTAGACAATTTATCAGCTCGGATTGCACAATGTTGGAGACATACGTCCATGTTTTGACAATATTGATACTTTTAGGCGAGGTATCAGAAATAATATCTGAACCTTGACCTGGACTCTCGATAGCTGCCTTGGACGCTTTTCGCGGAGCCATGATATAGAACCTTGCAATTAGATCCCATGTCATAGAAAATGAAGACACAGACATAGGTTATCTTGGTGAACTGGCTCTGCGCAAATTAGAAGGAAACCTAAGATAATGACTGAAACCTTTTTGCTTTGAGTACTTAAGTCTGTACGAGTCCTTATTGATAGAATATTTAAATTATTTAATAGAAATATTTAGAAATAAAACATGATCTTACTATCAATCACCTCACTAAATTTCTAATAAATGCCATAAATGTTTGATAATTCACAGTTCGGGAGGATCACGACAACGTTTAATTCTTGGTCCGTAGGCTATATGGGTTGAAGGTTGTTTAAGGTGTTAATTAATCCAGTTCAACCTTTTAATCAAATGCGTTTAGTCCTTAATCCCCTTTTCGACGTTCCCAGTATCGGATGATTTTACTGTTAGTCTTTGAACCACGAACCCCGAATTCATGATAGTGCTATTTGGTTGATTAACTGTGATTTGACTTAAGCTTTTAATTAACCACGATTAATTGATGAATATCGTGACTTCGGGGATTAGAGTTACAAACGTGTTTTTTTTGAGGTAACAACTGCCGTGTCACGAAATCGTGATAAAGATTAACTATGTCTTAAATGTCATTATTCTTGTTATTAATCAGATTAACTTAAACTATTCTTGCAACTTCGCATGTCAGACATTCGAAGGGCGTTCAAGGTGTGACTCCCGAAATGCGAGAGCACAATTTATTAAAAGTGATAATCCGTGCTTAAAGGTTCAATAATCGTGATTAAACTTAAACCAACTTCGTTATTTCACATGTCAGGATATCGAGGGTTCAAATATGTATAACCATGATATATACAAAATCCCGAAATACGAATTTTTAGGCTTATGTGTATTGTTTCAATACTTAGAAAATAGGTGAATCCAACCTTTGATAACTAGAGTATTCAAAAAATACAAGTGTTCCAACAACTGCCTCATTCACGGGTCCCTCTAGGCGTTGTTTAGCTACAGTAACAACTTGCTACATTTCTGCTCCTTGGCCTTCTATCTCGGAGAACAATTGGTAAGCCTCATCCTGTACAGGTTGGATCCTTTGAGTCACTTCCATGTCTTTGCTTTGAATGGTGTAAACCTACTGCTAGGCAGTGCGCTGGTCTTGGGATTGCTTGATTCTTTCCACGGATGACAGGGGCTTCAAATGCGCCTGTATTGTCTCTTCTTGATACTTCCCTTCCTAGAGATGTGACTCCAATGCCTTCAATTATGAATCCTCAATGAGTTGTTCATACATTTCGGCACTGCGATCACTCAGTTTCTTGCATTCTAGGGCAATAAATTTTATTCTTTCAACTATGCTTCGAGCAGTTTCTTCCCTTTGGTCCCTTACATCCTGCGGAGTGTTGGGCACTGTGTGGAGCTCTAAATATGTTATTCTTTTCTATAGCTGCTGGATGACTTCCGTGAGCTGCACTACTTGATGCGTGACTCGGCCTTTAGCCTGTAGCTCTAAGCTTGTCACAGAGCGAAGTGCCCTGTTGAATGCTTCTTTTACTTCGAGTTTACCTGCGAGCAATTGTTCTTTTTCTTGCTGCATTTTCACTTTCTCTTCGTCAAACTTTGTCTGGAGAAAAATATTCTCCTGCTCTGCAACTCGACGTTGTTCTACAAGTACTCCTTACACTTGCTCCAAGGCCTGGGTAACTTGTTTTGTTTCTTCTTGTGCGCGACGAAGACGAGATTCGACCACATCAACTAATCGATGGAGTTGGGCTGGCTCATCCCCCAACTCTGGTTCTCCTGATGATAGGGATGCAGTGAACACTGCACGATTGGACTAAAGGGCCTGTTGTACGCCTTGGAAATCAACCTTAAGTCTGTCATACATTTCCTCCTACTTATCTTCTTGTTTTTCCACGATTTCCAGCGAAGCGTTGCTAAGGGCTTCTATGATGAAATCAAAGTCATCAGTAGTAAGCACGGTCTTCATATTGGTCACGGTGGCTCTCGATTTATTCCGATAAGAAGGTTTTGAGGGAGAAACCTTCCTCTTCTTCAAGGGATCAGTCTCATCTCTCGACGGTGTTACTTCACCTTGCTTCTGTTCAGCTCTTGTGTCATTTATTTCTTCCTCCTCACCCCCTCAGTCAGGTGATATTGAAGTAGTATTTCTTGAGGCACTACTTAGGTCTTGGACCTCTTCAGTGTTATTCATTTTGATGGGTCCGGGTGTATCATGCGCAGTTTCTGGGTTGTCAGGGTTGGACATCTCTGCAGGGTCTGCTGGAATGAGGATATTTGTTGACCAGTCCTTAGTGATCTCCTCAAGATCCTCTTCTACGAGCTTGTAGTATGACTGCAACTACTCCTTATGTTCATCGGCTCGCGCTATAAGGTAGCTGAAGTGTTGATTTGCACAGAACTTCATCAGAGGTCAGAATCTATGTAAGGTGTTCGGGGTCATGCGAGGTTCTGCTTCTATGGCTCTCTTCAGCTAAAGGTAGTAGGTATGAAAAACAACATTCGACTACCACTGTTTGTTCATATCACTCGAGTACCAAAGGGTAGTGAACTTCATAGCAAGCGACTCGAATGGTTCAATATTCAGGAAGGTCACACCTTTCGGCATATCCTAGGAAACAAAGATGATAAGGATCAGGAGCCAGCTGAAGTGGAACTCATATCCCTGATCCTATGCTTTGCAATAGTCTAGCTCTAGCTGATTCACCAGGTACTTCACCCAGCTCATCTGTAAACCTTCTACACACTTTCCCGCGAGGTCAACAACAAAGCCTGTGACCTGCGTAGGTCTGTTCTTCCTTACTAAATTTCCTGCAATTAACCGACAGGTGAGGCACACTGTGCCATTCTGGATGGAGGCTACCTTGTAGCCTTGCGTCCCCTTCTCCACATCGCCATATGTATCCTTGATCTTTTTTTCTAGTGCGCGATCTGTGGGTTTTCCTAGATAGAACTCTTGCAGATCAGGTCCTTGCATACTTAACCCTGTGATCCTATGGATCAATGTTAGATCGACTGTAATACAGAGGTCTAGCCATAAATAACCACCATGGTAACATGATAGTAGTATCTTGACATAGGCATTGACTTCCCGGTGCCTTTCAAAGTGTGGGATTTTCATGACATTCAGTAGGGTGGACTGCACGAGGTTCATCGTCCATGGCTAGGGGATTATCTTTGAATTCTTCCCCTTTGTATTGGTCAGGTACTTATATGGGGCGAGCATATTATAGTTCTTTTGATCCCCGAGTTTGAAGTCATTGAAATTCAACGCTGCGATCTTGTCCTGTTGTGCTTGAACTTCGCATATCCCCTTTGGGAGGTACAAAGTAACCATGGTCTACTTGAATTATCCTGGCACACTATCTCGACTCACCGCACCGGCCAGAGGTGGGATGTAGTTGGGCAGTATGGATGGGATCAACTTCGCATTGGCTAAGTCGTCTCTATGCTTGGTTCTCTTCTCTGTTGTCGGTCAGGATGGCCCTGATCCACGAGCAGTCGACAGAGAGGCTTGCACTCCTCTCGTTGATGACGCTTGTATACCTATAGACATCGAAATTACTCTTTCAATCATGAGGTCGATGAGCACTTCCTCGACAATTTTCTCTGCAGCGCTGAACTCGTCCAACATACATGCTCGGGGTTGAAAATCTCGAGTTCAAAGAGAAATATCTCATTGTAATGGGATATATGGCAATAGTGCAATGATCACTGTGCAAGAATCAACTAATCCATGGGCTCAAATGCACGGTTAGCAAAATTTTTCTCGGTGCATGGCTCGATGGGATAAATAGATAACTTGGCAACAAATCTCTTCAATTTGATAAGAAGCCTTCATTAACTTAGTTCTGTCTGTTACGACACAGTTCTAACAGTCTGGTGGCGAGATGTCTAACCATAAATGCCTTTTTACCCATTCGGGCCATCATTCTAACAGTTATACTATTCCAATGGCTATATTGCTTCGCCATGGAGAAGTTCCATGTGACGTTGTTCTGGTATCCCGACAAAGTTCCAATTTTGAAAATTTTCCTTCTACGACGTTCCCTTGGGAACCTTTTGTAACTTTTCAATCTTATATCTCTTCTTACTTAGTTTTCTATCCTTCTTTCCAGTGAGCTTCATCTTAGAATTCCTTTTTCCATTCTAATTCTTATCTCGTTCTGGCAAAGTAACTTCGCGCTGTTGAGATTCTTTCCTAGAAATAAGGGGTAATACTTCGTCTGTGTTTGGAATAGGTACTGCAATCTTCTGGAATTCTTCTGGTGTTCTTGCAACTTCGACATCCAAATCTTTGGTTTCAAATATCTTCAATCTATTCTCCTATTCTTTAATCAAGTGTGCAATTCTCCTAGTTATGAAATCTTTCAATTCTTGCTTCTTTTGTTCTAAGACTTCTTCTTCTTTCCTTCTAGCCTAATCTTTTTCAATACACAGTTTTCCTAATAACATAGCCAATAGAGTGTTGTTCCCAATAAACTTAACAACTTCAAATTCTTCCTTTGTCGAAGTTCCATGAGCACTCATAGATATCCTAGTAAGTCTTCCACATAGGGTTATCAACTTTCCTCTGAATAATCCTATTCCTCTCAATGAAGGAATCATAGTAGGATTTCCTAAAGTTTCCCAAGTTCTTTCTGTTATAATATTCACCTGTGTTTCTTCATCCATAACACAGTCAATGTCGAAGTCTCCTATTCTTGCTTCTATGCATTCTTTTTCTTTGAAGATCTTTGATAAGCTGACATTTCGGTGGTCATTCAGGGTTTCTTTCATCTGTAGCAATAATTTCTCTGATTCTTTCTGGGCTTCTGTCCTGGTTTTAGTTGCTTTACCTTTCTCATGGTATTATTGTCTCATATTCATCCTTTCAACCTTAGCAATCATTCTAGGGAAATCTAAAACTTCATGATCCATAGCTTTACAACAAAGACAACTAAGTTTCCTTCCAGGGAATTCCTTAGCAAGATGTCCTGGTTTTATTCAACTGTAACAAAGAGTTAATCCTCTCTTTCTCTTAAATGATCCCCAACCTTTTCTGTAATGCGTGCTAGGACCATAGTAGCTAACCTGCAAAAAATTATTTCTAGGATCCTACATCCATCTGTTAGTCCAAACATTCTCTCTATGCATAGGTATAACATATATTTCACTATTCTTATCAGATCTACTCATATCAAATCTTCTTTCATCTATCAGTTCCCTAGATTTCAAGATAGGACAAATCTTATCAAACATACCTAGATCCATACTCTAGAAACAAAAATTTCCACTTATCTTACTTCTATAGATCTCAAAGCTTCCAGATCTAAAACTTTTCACTACTCTTACCTTTATCAGAGCACAAAACATTTAGATCTTACCTCTTTTCTTCAAATCAGACTTCTTTCTTTAGCATAGAGCTTCACAAATCAAATAGAATACTGCGCATCTGAAAGCTGTCTTCTCTACGTCCTTCTCTCTGATGCTAGTTTTATGATATCCTAATCGTAGATCAATTTTGGTGAAGAAAACTGCCCCATGTATCTCGTCCATCATCTCATCTATGTGCAGAATGGGGTACATGTTCTTGATCGTATTCTTATTAAGGGATCTGTAGTCTATGCACATCCTCAATGTGCCATATTTATTCAGTACCAGTACGACTGAAGAAGCAAAAGGACTCATGTTGGGCATGATGTGCCCCATCGCAAGCAATTCCTTGATTCCTTTCTCGATCTCATCCTTGAATATCTTGGGGTGTCTATAGGGCACGATGATCACAGGTGTAGAACCTACCTCCAAATCAATAGTATGCTTGAACCCCCTGTCAAGTGGCCTCCTTGGTGGTATCGACCCAAACAATGGCTCATACTGACTCAAAATATCTCTGATCTGTGGATGGTAATGCTCTCTTCCCTCTGAATCCTTTCGGGTGGTGATCAGACACTCTGTTGCATTTGCTACATCATCGCAGAAGATCCGCTCCATCCTATTTGTTGATATTTCTCTAGGTGCTCCTATAGACATACCACTCAATACTACTCTCGACCTGATGGAATTTATGAAACTCATGGTCAATGTCTGATAGTTGAACCCAATATCTCCCAATGAATATAGCTACTATACCCCCAACAATGCATCTGTATCTGAGAGGTCAACTACATAGAAAGTATCTGTCATGGTGTAGTTTCTTATCATGACCTCTAGGTCTGGAAAAATATCCAAACATGTCATAATATACCCATCTTCCATGGACACGATAAACCCCTCAAACTCAGTGAGTATCCCCCTCTGGGCTTGTAATATCCCTAGGCCGAGCCCAATTGTAATGTAATGAAAATGTACTTAAGCTGGTGAGTTGTTTGATATCATTTTTGTATGCACCTTTCATGGCACAGTGAGCATGTATTGTGTAGTAAAATGAGGAAGTGTGCACATTCCAGGATACTGCAGGAAACAACTTAAGTGCGCACGATTTTGAGGCCAAGAAGTCTTGTGTATATGCTATGTTTTATAGGCCGGTGAGCCAGTTATTATATGCTAGGATGCTTATGTTTTGATTAGGCCGGAGAGCCTAGATGTTAAAGGCCAATGCACCTATTTTTGTATATGTCTCATCATTAATATAAAATACATCGTTGTGCACAGACTGACCATGATAAAAGAGTATGGGGGACTAAAGTCCACTAGTTAGGGAAAGGGTGGGGGATAAAAGTTAAGAAAAGGGATAAGCTAGGGAGCTTAATCCAAAAAGGAATATTATATTAATATTTCTTAAATCATAAAGTATGGACAATTATTTTATCCTAAGTTCCAAAGTTGGGGACAAGTGGGCGAAAGTAGCTCCCAATATGACAAGTGTCAAGTTGGGAACATGCATACTTATAGTTTGGACTTAGTTCATTTTGGGGGGGATTAATCCATTCTTTCATCATTTAGCCATCATTCAGCCATGCCATGAGCACTCACTCAGTCAGTCAGTTATCCTCTGTACTTTTAAGTCATTGTACCTAAACTTATATCCATATCCATACCTATTTATGTAGCTGGTTATCTTGGGAATTGGACTGAAGAAGCGGGTTCTCAGGCTCGTGGGATATTGAAGAGGCAGGTTTTCAAGACTGTGAGTAGTTTATCTCTAGGTGAGAGAATTGCTGGGAATTTTTTTCCTGAAGGTGCTAAACTACAACTACAGGGCTCTAAGACTTCCTATCCGGCCTGTTGCTGAAGCCCGAAAAGGAAGTGGGGCAGCCGGAGGACTGTTGAGCAGATAAGGGGCACACTTCCTGGGGTGGGACAAGCATGTGGGGATGAGAGACTGTAGGCTATTAGTTTGATTTGACACCTGTGATAGAGCATTTCATGTTGTCTGATATCAATTAGTGATCTAGCAGGATCCTCAGGTCTAAAAAATGCTCAAAAATGAAAGTTCTCATATTTTGACGAGACTAATTCCATCGCATCCGTCTTGTTCTCTTGATTTCGACCATATATTTACTTTCTCAAACGGACGCTGTATGCGAGAGTTATCACACTCTGACCGTTTTCCCAAACATGCAAAAAGTCAACAGGTCCAGTCAAATGATGACATCAGTAGTGCTGACATGGCAGAGACAAGTGGCGACAAGTGGCAGTCCAACAGAAGGTCACTGGTTAGTGACAAGGATCCAACCAATAACTGACAAGTGGAATTTGTTTGGCAAATGGTTGGGTGCCACGTGGCACCATGGTATTGGTTAATGGTTGGTGGAAAAAGTTTTATTGGAGTCCATGGGGTTTAATCCCATGACCTCTTGGGTCAGCCCAAGCCTTTGACAAAGGTCCCTTGCCAACACGCCCTTGGTGGTGCTTGTAACATTAAAACAAAAAATAATATAAATAAAGGTGATAAAGTAACAAGGGGGGCGCCCAATGGATAAACCTCAGCCCTAGTTTTGAGGAGAATCCCATGAGACCAGGGGGGCGTGCTCCAAAAGGGGCTTAGCCCAGCTAAGTGCCCTCCTTTTTAGCTTATGATCCTATGAATATTCCTAATGACCAGGATCCAAGGGTGCGCCCAACCCAAAAGGGGCTATTATGTGTATTTTTGTTAAAAATGGGTTTTTTAACTTTAGAAAAGCCCAGATTTCACTGTTTTTGGGATATTTTGGCCATTTGAAGGGGGATTTGATCCCAACAAGAGGCCAGATCTTTAGGGGAAGTTGGGCTTCTCTTGTTGGGCCTAAATACTATAAATTTAAGGCTTTTTTATCTTGAGGAGAGCCTTTGGTATGCAGGGAAATTGAGGAGCAACATTGTAAATTTGTCCATTTCTTATGAATTGAGGGGCATTTTGGTCATGTTGGAGAGGAGAGTTTGGGAGCATGATTGGATCTGAGCAGGGATGTCTTGCACAGGATACCAAGAACGTTTTATAACAGCAATAAAGCCAATGTAAGAGAACTTTAGTAGTTTGACGAGAAATAAAAAGAGGTCCTCCACTTGGAAGCGGGCCCAGAGACGTAGACAAAGATTGGTGAACTCCATTAACAACTTTATTGTCTCCTTTTTATTTATTTGTTGTTTTTATTCTCTCTATTATGCAGCATGATTGATGAGGCTGATCTCTTTAAATTATTAAGCATCTAATAATCATCATTTTGTTAAACTACATCTTGATTTTTGGATCAAGTATATTGGTATCAGAGCTTTGGTTGTTTTGTAAGGTTTAACAAGTGCAGGGTGGATTCTTACAATATCCAAATCTCATAAAGGAGAAGGGTCATTGGTTGAATTCATTCTTGAGATAGAACGATTTTTGAGGAAGAAAAGAATGGATTTAGAAGGAGAGCTTTCTCCACGAACCAAGAAACTAGAAGATGCACTTTTCTCCATGTCTGAAGTGGTCAAAGTGTTGTATGAGGATTTCTTGGAGAGAAAGAAACCAGCCTTGGGAGAGATCTTAATGAAGGGTAAAAGTGAAGGGGAAGGAGAGTCTTCAAAGCCTCCTCCCACGCCACCTTCACCGCCATCTTCTCCTTCTTCTTCCAGTTCTACATCAAATGCTAGTTCTCATTCTACAACATCTACCATACAAAAACAAACACATAAGCATAAGTCTAATATGCCTTTGTTAAAACTTGATGTTAAGTTTGATTTTCCTTTGTATGATGGAGAACTAAATGTAGAAAAGTTAGATAATTGGATAAGACAAATTGAAGTGTATTGCATGATACAAAGAATCATAGATGAAGAGACTATGATCTAGCTTGCTAGTCTTAAGATGGGAGGAATAGCCCTTGTTTGGTGGGAAAGTAGGACAAAACAGGATCTTAAGAAGTTTGGTAAGACTCTCTCTTCATGGCTTGATTTTACATCCGCTTTACGAAAGCAATTTTATCCTCTAGCTTACATGCAACAAGCTATTATGTCATGGCAGAACTTTAGACAGTTAAAAGGATAAACTGTTCAAAGTTATACACAGGAGTTTTGCAAAAGAGATTTGTTGTTGGGAATATCATTGGATACTCAAGAAACACTGCTTAAATATATAGGTGGTTTGCATAGTTATTTGCGACATACCATTCTTATGTTTAATCCTACTAGTTTAGATGAGGTGTGTGTACAAGCAACTCATCTTGAATCTAGAGGCAAGAATGTAAATGTTGATTTTGTAAAACCATTTAAATCTACTGAAGGAAATTTTAAAGGCAAGGGTAAAGAGAAGTTCAAAGGAAAGAAAACTTATACAGTGAAGAAAGAGAAACCTACATGTACTCATTGTAAGAAAGAAGGCCATAGTGAGGATTGTTGTTGGATTCTTCACCCAGAGTTGAAACCAACAAAGTTTAGGAATAAAGGAAAACCAAAGACTACTACAACAACTCAAGTTGATTTGGGGTTAGATTCAGGAGATGAGACAAAGGTCACAGTCACAGGAATCAAAGGTAAAAATTCTGAAGCTAGTACAAGTTCTTCAATTCAGTCTTTAAAATTTGATAATGAACTTGATGAGGTCAAACGAACATAACTTTTTCATATAAGGGTAATTTCCAAACATACAAAAATTGATACTCTATTTGACAGTGGCTCACAAGTAAATTTGATATCAGAAGCAATAGTTAAAAAGTTGGGATTATTCACTAAACCTCATAAGAAACCATATCCCTTAGGATGGATTCATAATGATAATCAGTTGCAGGTGGAAAGACAATGTGTCCTAAAGTTTGCAATTAATTCATAGTTCATAGATGAGGTTGAGTTGGATGTAGTTCCACTAGATATATGTGGTATCGTACTTGGAAGTCCATATTTGTATGATACAAAAGAAATATTATATCGTGAAGACAATAAGTATCAATTAACTAAGATGGAAAAGAATATATAGTAAGGGCTCATCAAAAGAAATTGAATTTACCACTAATCAACTCAGGACAAATGAAGAGGATTGTAAATGTCAGTAAGTGATATCTCTTAATGGTGGTAAAAGCTAAAGACACTATCGGAATTGATACTTTCAAAGATTGTGATGCGAAATTAAAAGATGAATTAGTTAGAATTGTTTCTGACTATGATGAGTTATTTCAAGTCCCGAAAGGATTGCCTCCAAAACAACAAGTTGAACATGAGATACAATTGCAGCAGGATGTTCCTCTTCCTAACATTGGCATGTATAGGTTATCATTCTTGGAAAATACAGAGATAAAGAAATAGGTACAAGAGTTGGTTGAACAAGGGGTCATCATACCTAGTGCTTCTTCATGTGGGTCACCTATCACCCTAATGTCAAATAAAGATGGCACATGGCGCATGTGTGTGGATTTTCAAGTTTTGAACAAAATCACAGTAAAAAATCATTACCGTTTTCCTCACATTGATGATTTATTAGATCAACTGAAACATGCGGCTTATTTCACTAAGTTAGAATTAAGAAATGGTTACCATCAGATTAGGGTTTCTAAACAGGATATATGGAAGACTGCTTTTAAAAAAAAACAGGGATTGTTTGAATGGTTAGTGATTCCATTTGGGCTTACTAATGCACCTGCTACTTTCATGAGAGTTATGAATGATGTATTTAGGCTTTTCATTGATGAATTTGTAATAGTCTACTTAGATGATATTCTTATATTCAGTAGGACCAGGGAAGAGCATGTATAGCATGTTAGGCATATACTTTTAGTGTTGCAAAGAGAGAAACTTTTTGTAAAATTGTCAAAATGTGAATTTGGCAAAACATCTCTTGTATATCTAGGTTGCATTGTAGGAGGTGGAGAGCTTAAGATTGATCCCTCAAAAGTTGAGGTTATTGTAAATTGGCCAATGCCTACGAATGTAACCAAAGTAAGAAGCTTCATGGGAGCAACACAGTATTGGAGGAAGTTTATTGCAAACTTCTCTCTGATTGCAACACCTTTAAATGCTTTAACAAGTGTGAAAAGGGGATTCTAGTGGGGAGGAAGCCAACAGAAGGCTTTCGATACTTTGGAAACAAAGATTAGTATAGCTCCTGTTTTGGCATTGCCAGATCTCCAACAGTATTTTGAAATTGAAACCGATGCAAGTGACTATGCCATGGGGGCAGTGTTGATGCAACACAAAAAACCCATATGCTATCATTCTGAGACCTTCACTATAGCAGTAATTAACTATCCAACCTATGATAAAGAATTGTATGCTCTAGTACAAAGTGTTAAAAAGTGGAAACATTACTTAATGGGCAAAGAAACAGTAATACACACTAATCATCAACCATTACAGTATCTACAATCACAAAATAAGCTACAACAATCAAGGCATTTTAGATGGATGGGGTTTTTACAACAATTTCACTTGGTCATCAGATATAAATAGGGCATTCATAATAAAGTTGCTGATATGTTATCTAGGCCTCCTAGTACAATTGCTACAATCCTTAAGCACAATTCAATCACTCATGAAAGTTATATTGAACAATATGCTGAGGATAAATATTTTAAGGAAGTCTATGCAACTTTAAGTAATGGTAAAAGAGCAGAAGAACTGAATTATCATATTAAAGACAAACTCTTGTATCATTTGGGCAAGTTATGTATTCCAGAAAGTGAAAGAGTCCATGCCATCAAAGAAGCACATACTTCTCTTATAGCAGGGCATTTTGGGGTAGATAAAATAGTTGCTCAGTTACAAAGATTTTGTTATTGGCCTCGAATGCATGAAAATGTGTCTAAATATGTAAAAGGATGTACTATGTGTGAATAAGAAAACCAAGTAACAGAAAGCTAGGATTGTACACTCCACTTCCTATTCCTTCTAGACCATGGGAAAGTGTATCTATGGATTTTGTGGGGGAATTGCCTATGTCTAGAAAAGGTCATGATTACCTATATGTAGTTGGGGATAGGTTTAGAAAAATGTGTGTCTTGATTCCTTGTAAAAAACAGGTCACAACCGAACAAACAACTCAAATGTTCTTTGAAAATGTATGGGTTCATTTTGGTTTACCTACTTCTATTGTATCCGATCGAGACTCCAGATTCCTGGGGAAATTTTGGTCAAGCTTATGGGAACTTATGGACACTAGGTTAAAGAAGAGCACAACATTTCATCCACAGACGGACGGGCAGACAGAGGTGGTGAACAGGAAATTAGTGCATCTACTTCGGGAATATTGTAGCAAACATCCCAAGCTTTAGGATGAACATCTGTGTTATGTACAACATGCGTATAATCGAGCCAAACATTCTTCTACTCAGAGATCTCCATTTGAAACTTGTTTGGGGTACTTGCCAAAGTCTCTTTTGGATTTTTTCTTTGGAAAAGACATTGTAGCAGGAGAACATAGTGATGTGGACAAGGCTACAAAGTTCATTGAACGTATCTAGTTGATCCATCAGGTAGTACAAGAATAGTTGGAGAAAAGCCAGGCCAAGTACAAGGCGAGGCATGATATGCATCGAGTTGATCATCAGTTCAAAGAAGGAGATCAAGTCTAGTTATACATCAGCAAGGAAAGGATGCAAGGTGAAGGTAAAAATATTAAACCAATTTGTTATGGTCCTTTCAAAATTTTAGACAAGATTGGTACTAATGCTTTCCGGTTAGAATTGCCTCCATATATGCCAATATATTCAGTTGTAAATGTGGAAAACTTGAGATTGTATGAGCCTCCTATGATCGAGGATCAAGGAGAGAATGTTCAGATTCCTACCATCGAAGATTTTTCTCCTAAATATATGAACGAGTTGCAGGAAGACACCATATTGGACAAAAGAGTCTGAACTTCTCGCAGGGGTGATGTGGAGTATCTTCGAGTGGGATTGAAGGGAAAAAATCCAAGTTAGGCCAATTGGATGGAGATCAGAAAGGTGAGGACATAGTATCCTCACTTAGTTACCAAATGATACCAGACTTTTGGTGGTCCAAAATCTTTCAAGTGGGGAGGAATGATCCAGGAGGATCCTCAGGTCCAGAAAATGCTCAAAAATGAAAGTTCTCAGATTTTGACAAGACTAATGCCATTGGTTTCGGCTCGTTCTCCCGATTCCGTCCATATATTTACTTTTTCAAACAGATGTTGTATACGAGAGTTATCGTACTCTGACCATTTTCCCAAATAGGCAAAAAGTCAACAGGTCCAGTCAAATGATGACATTAGCATGACATCAACAGTGCTGACATGGCAGAGACGAGTGGCGACAAGTGGCAGTCCAGCAGAAGGTGACTGGTCAGTGATAGGGATCCAACCAATAGCTGACAAGTGGCATTTGTTTGGCAAATGGTTGGGTGCCACGTGGCCCAGTCATGGGCTACCATGTGGCACCATGGTATTGGTTAATGGTTGGTGGAAAAAGTTTTATTGGAGTCCATGGGGTTTAATCCCATGAACTCTTGGGTTAGCCCAAGCCTTTGACAAAGGTCCCTTGCCAACACGTCCTTGGTGGTGCTTGTAACACTAAAACACAAAATAATATAAATAAAGGGATAAAGTAACAAGGGGGGTGCCCAATGGATAAACCTCAACCCTGGTTTTGAGGAGAATCCCATGAGACCAGGGGGGTGTGCTCCAAAAGGGGCTTATCCCAACTAAGCACCCTCCTTTTTATCTTGTGATCCTATGAATATGCCTAATGACAAGGAGCCAAGGGCACTCCCAACCCAAAAGGGGCTACTCTGTGTATTTTTTTTAAAAAAGGGTTTTTTAACTTTAGAAAAGCCCATATTTCACTGTTTTTGGGATATTTTGGCCATTTGAAGGGGGATTTGATCCCAATAAGAGGCCAGATATTTAGGGGAAGTTGGGCTTCTCTTGTTGGGCCTAAATACTATAAATTTAAGGCTTTTTGAGCTTGAGGAGAGGCTTTGGTATGCAGGGAAATTGAGGAGCAACATTGTAAATTTGTCAATTTCTTATGAATTGAGGGGCATTTTGGTCATGTTAGAGAGGAGAGTTTGGGAGCATGATTGGATCTGAGTAGGGAGGTCTTGTACATCAGACCAAGAACATGTTGTAACATCAATAAAGCCAATGTAAGAGAACTTGAGCAGTTTGACGAGAAATAAAAAGAGGTCCTCCACTTGGAAGCGGGCCCAGAGACGTAGCTAAAGATTGGTGAACTCCGTTAACAAATTTCTTGTCTCCTTTTTCTTTATTGGTTACTGTTATTATCTCTATTATGCAGCATGATTGATGAGGCTGATATCTTTAAATTATTAAGCATCTAATAATCGTCATTTTGTTAAACTACATCTTGATTTTTGGATCGATTAGCCTGGTTAGGAATCCCTTTAACCGGGTGGAGTTTAGTCCCAAATCGAGGGTGGCCCACTATTGAGAGTGATGAGCAGTGTGGTCTAAGGCTGGGAGGTTCATGGAAGGTCTGTACACAGTTGGTGATATTATTACCAAGATAAGTGTCAACTGTGTGATAAATTTACATGCTGCATTATTATTTACGTGTTTATTTCGTGGGTTATCCTATGTGTTCTTATAAATGTCTTTATAGTTATGGGTATTTCCTGTATATGTTGCATGTATGTGTTTTACTATTATTTTAGTATGAATCCATGCAATTGCATAATTCATTTCTCTATTTACGTTATATATATAAAGTTATGCAATAGTTATGTGTGTATACATTTTAATTGCATGCAGTTCAAAAAATTTATGTGGCATAGCTCAGTTGGATGCTGGGTATGTTACAGTATGTTCCGCAGAGAGAACGAAATCATTCTCTCATGTATCGTGGCCCATCCTGGGTGGTCGAGGACGCTACATGGATACTAAGTATGCATCAATGTAATTGTGGGTGGCCCCACAATCTACTAAAGTTCTCATGTGTTTCCCTTGTATAAGGCCCTTGAGCATAAGAGTGTAGTACCTGGGTACTCCGAAAAGGGTTGTTATGGTCCCCCCTTTCAACTCTCTCCAAAACGTTGTCTCCTCCTTTTCCTATGCCCCTGCCTGTGTGTTGGGTCTCCTTTTTAATGCCTCTAATTACCTTATTTTGTCCTTTATCTTGACCAACTTTACCTCAGAAATATGCACCATTTTCCTATTTTCTATAAAGATATGTATTTTAGCCATCCTTGTGTATATATGAGGTAACCTATGTTTAAATCATGATTTATGAGATTTATTAATGATTGGGATTGAATAATTGATGTTAAATGATCTCTAATTACTTTTATTGATCTAAGCAGACCTTATGACATAGCTCCTACTCATCTGGTACCCATTTCAGTGTTCATCTGGTATTCAATTCATCCAGTACCTATTTTCGCATTCATCCAGTACCTATTTCTGTGCTCGTCTGGTACCTATTCCTATGCTCATTCGGTACCTATTTATATACTAGTCCAGTACCGATATATTTGATTGTGTGCATCCGACACCAATCTTCATCTTCTAGCTGTGCACGTCCAATACTAGTTACACATTTGCAAGCTTGGTTGTTTAAGCGAATTTTATTTTGATGGGTCCAAGGAGTTTTTTGGCTCGAATATCCTTTGTTCGTTGAAGACCAAGATACAATTCATCCTCATTCACTTCATGTCATGAGTATGCATTTGTTCCCATGAAAAACGATACATCAACCAATTGTAATTTTTTTGGAGTCATTTGATGTTATCTCCATATTTTGATTGTAACAATTGTTTCTCTTTAAAAGAGAGAGACTTGTAGATGATAGGTGTACAGAGACATAGTTAAGAACTATTATGTTGTAGATTTTATTCTTGAAGACTGTTGATTGTACACCTGTTTATGAAGTAATGATATAAATTGTTGTTCATGGAATTTATGTGTGTGATAAAACCTTTCGTTCTTTAATTTTATTTTAAATATAGCTTGTTGGTACGGAAAAGGACCACCGACCCAACCAAGGTAACATTCCTTGTATTTATTGTACATATAATTATGGTTTGTGTGTGGATAAAACCATTCTTTGTTTTGATCATAGAATCTAACTTTATTTCTTTTTTGTTTCAGTAAAACATTTGACAAAATGCAGTAAAGATGTGTGGTGATTCTGAGCAAGTGAGCATTTCTGGATTGCAATATAGATTTCTGAGTGAACATTTTCTATCTTTGTATGTGTGTGTAGACGATCATTTTTTAGATTGAATTCTTTAATGTTTGTTTCTATTTTGAAAATCTAAGGACAATTTAGATCTCCATCTCTCACCGTACATGAACCTATAATGGAGTATCTCAATACACTAGAGTTTCTTCCAGAATTAATTAGGTTATATCTTTAAAATATAGGAACAATCAATATATCCATCTCTCTCCCTACATGCACCTATAATGGAGTATCTTACTACACCTAGTATTTCTTCTAGGATTGATTAATCTTTCTTTTAAGAATGTGCAGAATGTTAATTACAAATTGTTGCTAGATTAGTTGCTACAGGAAAGAGAGTCAAAGTTCATCTTTCCCTTTCATGAGCCTTTAAATGAACATATTCATCGCTTGAGAGAGAGCTTTAGATCACATGCTTGTTGGGATTTTGTTTATGATTTTTTCTTTCTAGTTTTTAAACTGTGTGGAGAGTGTTGTTTGAAGATTATGAAACAAAGTATTGGTTTTGGAGTGTTTCTTATCTAGGCTATACTCATCAAACATAGGAACTTATCTGTTATTGACACATATAGTGCATCAACTCTATTGATTATGAAACTGGATTGACATATTAAATTATTGCAGTATATTGAACATATAATTGCACAAACATTTTGGCGTCGGTGCCGGGGAGTTGTAAACGGTAATAGTTAGTATTTGAATAAGATTTCTTTTATGGTTTTGGATTGGTTTTAAGGACGACCTAAGGGAGGAGAGAAGATGGTAAGACGTGTGGGAAGATCCCACACATCCAATTTAGTGGGGTTGCTCCAAATTCAGGTTGTCCTCTTACCTTCAATAGTTAAAGTTTGTGTTTTATTAGTATTAGATATTTTTTTTATGAGTAGGGTAAAATCATAAATATGGGTAACACTTCTGTGACAATCGGGTCTCAAAAATTCCTAGTGGCAATTTTTTGGCCGAAAAATTGTTGCTAGGAATTTTTTCGGCCGAAAATTTGTACGTCAAATTGAACGACGCCCTTGAAATTCATGTACAATGTTTTTTGGATGAATTATTTTCCTATGGTAAGAATATTTCGGCCAAAATAAATTTCGGCCAAAACGTTTATTTTTAATGGATTCCATTAAAATCTAGGTTTCGGCCGAAAGATTATTTTGGTCGAAAACATGAAATTGGGACTAAAAACAAAA
Organism: Picea sitchensis; assembly: GCA_010110895.2. Taxonomy (NCBI): domain Eukaryota; kingdom Viridiplantae; phylum Streptophyta; class Pinopsida; order Pinales; family Pinaceae; genus Picea; species Picea sitchensis. The sequence continues at coordinate 60,123 of SNQJ01S0067867.1, forward strand.
ACCAGAGAATTGCCCCAAGCTTACCTGAACTTTGGAGATTGCGGACTCCTGCAAATACTGAGAATTTGGTTTCGAAAATGACACCAGCATTTCCAAAATTGAATCTACTTTCAATTCCTATAATTTGTTTTCATTTTCTTTATTTTTATCTAATTTTATTTAATTTAAAAAAAAAAATCATTGCATAATATTTTCAGGAGACATTATAATTCGGTGAAATGAAATATCGGTATCTCTAAAAATATATAGTGAAAAATTTATAAAAAATTATATTCATAATCCTTAAACTGTTCTCTTCAAAAGGGTATATTTAGATTTTAGTTTTAAGTAAAAATTAAGATAGATTCAAGGTGTAGAAAAACATGTTTTTATAATATGCAATGTTTTCATCTTGGTCAACTTCAAAAAATTCTAGAAATTATAATATTCATCCATTAGATTCAAAATTATAGTCATAATAAAATAGAGTCTCTGTAGATTGTTAAAGTATATTTCGTTTCTTAAAAACATAAGTTTAATAATAGATACATTATTGTAGAAAAGAGTTACTCATTATCATTCCTTTCATGTTTAAGGAACATACTGTTAAAAAACTGTCAAATTGACATATCAAATCACGATAAAACAAATTTAAAAAATTGTCATTAGAAAGATAACAAAATTTTTCACAAGTTTTGTTTTTATTGTAAAGTGAAATTCTAAATAAAAAAAAATACTTTTGTATGCCGAAAGTTGAAGAACTTGTGAAAATACAGTTTTTTTCCTCATAAAACAAGCAAATGTGTAACCCATCTTCATGATTTTACCCAGTAGACATAGGGATAGTAAAGGTAGATTTATTGCATCCAAAGTTTCAAAAAATTCAAGAAAACAAAAAACCCCTCTCATTAATTCAAGGAAACCCGCCCACACTAATTCAACTAATTATTGTGTAGGAGAAAGTACAACAAAGGCCTTGAATCTAAAGCTACAATGCAGATTGAGAATATATCACACGAAGCAGTAAGGAAAACATAGGTGACCCAATCAAAAGGAGGAGTTGGAAAAGAAATAAAGGTAGTGGTAGAAGAGGCTGAATATGCCATTGAAGCAGGACACAAAGTATTGGAACAATTGGATATCCCAACCAATCCAATGGTTGAACCATCACTTAGTGGAGAAACATCACCTGCAACCTATAACATGTTGTTTTGAAGTATGGCAGATGAGATCAAAGGGAATGCAAATAGTGAAACTGAGACATTTGGATTCCCAATATTAGACATTACCAGAGATGTTTCCATGAATAATATTCCACTGTCATCACTACTTCACTTCCATGGTATGTCAATATAATATCCTAATTCATTTTTGTTTGAATTTAATATACTATGAAGAAGTTATAATTATATTGATAGTGCACAAAAATTAAAACTCTTTCTAGCTACACTTAAAGACTCATCATTAAGGCGGTTTATGAGTCTAGGAGAACATACTATCTTATGATGGTATGAAAGAAAATTTCCTCCATAAATATCATGATTATTGTAGACCTAGAGATGCTAGGAATGATATATTTAAAATGCAACAAAAACAATCTCCTTAGACACAACCACAATTAGGACCATCTTCCTGTTGATACTGAGAGGGGGGTGAATCGGTATCAAGTAAAATTTGAAACATTTTTCAACTTATACTTAAACCATTCAACTATATCCAATGAGAAAAGAACAATAGTATAAGAGTTACACCAATACACCACAATACACCATGCACAATATATGAGAAATAATCAATAGTTATTGTTCAAGGGAAGTAATGACATCCAAAGGTAGCTACATCTTCCAAATGTAAAGGGAGAGATAAAACTCCAAGAGGAAGATACAATCCTCCAATATCAAGAGAGAGTTTAAATCTCCATCCTTTCCCCTTCCTTCCACCCAATAATATATGAGAGATAATAAAACTTTACATTAAATCATCACCATCAACCAATCATCACATAGAACCTGATAATGCTTCCTGAGACATCTTCAATTTTTGCAATTCTTCAATTCTTAGAGTACTCTGATCCTATATACAATATTACTCAATGTATTCTCTGAAACTCCTCCAAGTTCCACTCCTTGAATTCTCCCCAAAAAGAAGTTATAGAAAGAATGGTAGACTTTATTCAATTATGGTCTATTCAAGAGACCGAACTTGTACATAATGCCCTGTGCTCAATATTTAACATCCGATTCTGAAACTCGCACACAAGAAACTAAAGTCAACACTATTTCCAATGAAATTTGTCCCACATCATTTGGATTATAGATGAGTAAGTTATGATTGTTTTACTCGGAACACCTGTTTATTGACTAGCTTCAGGACTGGCCACAAACCCTATCTTCCACAGAGTGTATCTCCATAATTATAGCGAATTAAGAGTTGAAATTTTTATCAAAGGTACCTTGATATGTCTTCTCAATACCATAACGATTTCACCATATGAATCATTATAAAAAAAATGTTATAGAAAAAATGGTAAGATGACCTGAATATAACATACCTTAGAACACATCACCAAAAGACTTCATCCTCTCTTGAAATATGGCCTTCTTTACTTCTTATTTCCTCTGAAATTCAACTTGTATAAAAATGAATGTATAATGATTTTTATTTATACCATTTATGTCACTTCTGTTTAACATTAGGGCCAACCCGACACTTTCTTATTTTGTAATTCTTTTCTTTAATTATCTTCAGGGCCTACATGTACTTCCTTCTTCAATTC
>SNQJ01S0067867.1:62887-81779 GCA_010110895.2 Picea sitchensis
TTTTCTCCCTAAATATATTGGAGATCCCATTTTAGTGGATCTGATGAGTGATCCTCTCCATGGTGGTTAAGCCTACAAATACTATATAATGAAGGATTTCCATGGAGAAGGGAGGCATATTTGAGGTATCAAACTTATGATATTGGGAGGAATATTTTGGGTATCAAACCTATGATCTTGGGAGCATCGTGAAAGGGATGGAAGATGAGAAATTGGAGAAGCTCCTGCAACTGCATCTACAAATTGTATCATGTCGTGCTAAGGAGCTTGGAGATCAAGTTTAGATTGGATAAAGAGAGGAAAATCTTTGAAACAAGGTACATCATAGTTTCTCCCTCTCTTTCTTTTGATTATATTAACTATATTTAAATGGATGTTAGTGTCCATTGGCATCTTTTTGTCTAGGTATTAGGGGTCTAGAATCTGAGGAAAGATCTACTTGTCCACAGGGGGATTTTTCTGTAACAAAAATTGGTGACTCCACTGGTGGTTTCCCTCGCACTTGTTAACGGTTTACCTCAATGACCGGTAATGAAGTGGTTTCTACCATTTTCGACATGAAAAAATCTATTCACTTGGTTAGATTCCTACCACATCAAGATTACGATGAAGACCCTAGGTTGAGCGTTCACTATATTATCTTCTTTACCCAGGCTGTGAAGGAGATCATTTGAGCATGCTGATATATATACTATCACATAGATCCACATTGTATTGGTATGTGGCTATGTTTTATCATCTCATAGCTCCACTGTGTATTTCTCATGGCTACGATCAGTTCATGTCAAGGAGGTATGGATCCACATTATATCTTTGGTGGCCATATCCTTAGTCAATATTTTTCATGGATCCACAGTGTATTGGTCGACTGTCGTTCTTTGAGTCATCTCATATTCCGAGCATAGTTATGACTGTATAAAAAAATGGAACATATATTAATATTGTTTTATGGTTGTTTGCATCTTCTTCTAGGTTCTCCAACTCCACGCCCTTGCATTGATGGATTGTAAAGTGTTTCGGCCTTCAGTTTCTCTTCTGACCTCACACTTTAGGGGGCATACTATTACACATCAAATTTCTACACCTAGGTACCTTACTCTAAGTGTTGCAAGTGTCATTAAAAGTGTCATATGCACCTTGCTAAGTGTTGCATACATATTGACGCCATGAAATAACATATGTCACAATCCCTAGTCAATGTGGAGGATAAATATATTATATGAAGGTCGAAATACTATATTCACATGAATTATTATTAATATTCATGAAAAGGAAAGTAATTTAGTGTGAGAATCCACCTCACATTTGGTTTCCTATTTTTAAGGGGAGGTTGAGGATCTCATGGATGGTTGAAATATTTCCTCCTTAAAATACTTGAGAGATATTTCCTCCCTAAAATACTTGAGAGATATTTTCTCCCTAAATATCTTGGAGATCCCATTTTAGTGGATATGATGAGTGATCATCTCCATGGTGGTTAAGCCTCCAAATCCTATATAATGAAGACTTTCCATGGAGAAGGGAGGCAGATTTGAGGTATCAAACTTATGGTATTGGGAGGAATCTTTTGGATATAAAACCTATGATCTTGGGAGAATCGTGTAAGGGATGGACAAGGAGGACTTGGAGATATTGTTGCAACTGCATCTACATATTGTTTCGTTTCGTGTTAAGGAGCTTGGAGATCAATTTCAGATTGGATAAAGTGAGGAAAAGCTTCGAAACAAGGTACATCATACCTTCTCCCTCTCTTTATTTTGATTAGATTAACTATATTTAAATGGATTTTAGTGTCCATTTGCATCTTTCTGTCTTGGTATTAGGGGTCTTGAATCCGAGGGGAGATCTACCTATCTGCAAGGGGATTTTTTTGTAAGAAAAAGTGTAAAGGATCCTATAAGAAGAACTACTAATTCTACTCCAGGAGGTGTTACAAGGATAGAATTAGGGAATATTCTAGAAAAATTCAAAACAAACATCCTAAACACAATCAACACCCAATTGGATACCGAAAATTAAAAGAAAAACACAAGAAGAAAATGCTACTTTAGCAATTTTCTGTCCTCGGTGTAGAAAAAGGCATCCCGAAAAAGAATGTCCTATTAATGTCATTGAAATTTGAGGGATTTGTATAGAATACCACCCTACCAATGATTTCCCTTCCTTACCTGGACTAAAATCTATTTTTAAGGGAGGAGGGGAACCTCAGGAAACATCATATCCCCCTAAGAAAGCATGGAGACAACTAAATCCTAATATGTTTTTCGATCCTACCACACAATACCCACAACAACAATGGATTCCTCCAATTACTTACTCTCAATGTAAACATCAACAACCACAAGTCCAACCTTGGAAACAAGAATGGAGGGGGCCTACATATGGGAATGTTTTGTTTTAGCCACCAAATTTTCCTCCTTACCCACAATATCCTCCCAATATCTCTCAGTTGTTACTTGGATTTAATCCACCTGCTCTACCTCCACCTTCCTATCTACAACAACAAATTAAATTGCCTTTGAACCCAAACCAGAAACAACAAATGTAAGCTGCACCTAATCCAGACCTCCCTTGGACTACCCCCATTCCTGCACAACCCATCCCTAATCGAAATAATAGACCTACACAATCTGTACAAAATATTGAAGTACATACTTTCCCAACTTATGTGATAACTCCTACTTCACTAAATGAAATTCAATTAAGATCTGGGAAGGTATTGAATAAACCAAATTCTAAAGTGGTTATCCAAGAAGAAGAACAACTAAACAACCAACCAAATGAAGATAAATACACCCCTGTACAAGAGGAAATTCCTCCTCACACTCCTAAACCATCAGAAATACCTCAGAAAAATAATCCTCCACCTTATCTAGAGAAGTTACTTGTGAAGAAACTTGAGGTACCTGTAGGACATGATTTAGAATCTGAACTAAGTAATATATGTGTAAATATTCCCCTACTTCAAGCCATCAAATATATTCCTATCTATGACAAGATTATAAGGGATATTTGCATTAAAAATCCTTAGAGGAAGAGGAAGGAACCTCCTGTTATACAAGTGGTTGGATAACTGTCATAATTTATATAAGAAATTCCATCTAAATATAATGATCCAGGAAATCCAGTGGTGACTATAGAAATTAATGGTATTTCTTTGTCAAATACACTTATTGATCTAGGAGAAGAAATAATTTTTATGATTGTTGACACCATGTGAATGATGCAACTAAATCACTTAAGGCCAACACAAACCCTGCTGGAATTGGCAGACAAATCAGTCATTAGCCGAGTAGGAAGTTTGGATGGTGTAACAATCACCTTAGCCTCCTAGGAGTATCATGTGGACTTCTTGGTAATTCATTCAAAATCCTCCAAACCTGGAAATCCAGTTTTTCTTGGTTGATCCAGTTGTGCTTGGTCGATCTTGGTTGGCCACTGTTGATGCATTTATTAGTTGTCAGTCTGGGGAGATGAAAATTTCCAATGGGATCCACAGTCAGAAACTTATTCTCTTTCCTCCTGCCGAACCAGACACTGAAGTTCCTTTATGGTTGGAGAATACCTACGAGGAGGAGAACTGTGCTCATCTCTTTTTAACACTTGAGAAAATAAAGGGATTTCAAGAACAAACTGAAGAACAAATTTTAAGCCTATTTTTAGCCAATATATAATGCATTGAATATCCTCAATCTTTCCCATAATATACACATATTTTCAGCTCTGAATTTCAGGAGGTCTGGAATCCTTCCACTTCTACATTGTTCACTATATCAACAATAAATGAAGGAGAAGATTAAGATATTTAGACTATTGAAATCAGTCCTGGAAAATCTCTATATATCAATTCTAGCTTGGAATCAGATCAACAAAAAAAATTGATCCAAATGATTCAAGGATAGTCCAGTGCTTTTGCATGGGATTACTATGACATCAAAGGAATTCACCCAGATACTTGTATACACCATATTTACAGCAATGATCAAATTATACCTATTAGGCAACCCCAAAGAAGAATAAATCTAGCCTTACAAGATATAGTGAAAGAAGAGCTCCAAAAACTCCTACATGTCAATTTTATTTACCCTATTTTAGATAGCAAGTGGGTATCCCCATTAGTTATTGTCCCTAAGAAGAATGGAAAATGGAGGATTTTTGTGGACTTTAGAGAACTAAGAAAGGATACCTATAGAGATTATTTTCCTTTTCCTTTCATAGACCAGGTCTTGGACACCTTGTCTGGGAAGAGGTACTTTTATTTCTTAGATGGGTTTAGTGGGTACAACCAGATCCAAATTTCCCTTGAAGATCAAGAGAAAACCAAATTTACTTTCCCATGGGGTACTTATGCTTATAGGGTTCTTGCCTTTGCTTTGTGTAATGCTGACACCTTTTAGAGGGATGTCCTGGTTATTTTTTATGATTTAAGCCATGATTGTGTAGAAGTCTATATGGACGACTTCACAGTATATGGGAATGATTTTCAACAAGCATTGGAAAATTTGGAGAAATTATTGATTAGGTATAGAAAGACTAACCTTTCCCTCAGTCATGAAAAATACAGGATGATGCTCATTGAGGGGATTGTCTTGGGCCATCATATTTCCAGTACCAGAATAAAGGTAGAACCTACCAAAATTGACATTATTTCTCAAATCAAAATCCTCATCTCACAGAAAGAAGTTAAAATATTTTTAGGGCATGATGTATATTATAGGAGATTCATTCAAAATTTTACAAACTTAGCTACCCCACTATTCAAATTGTTAGCGAAAGAGGATGAATTCCATCGGGATGAACAATGCCATATTTATTTTGAAATTTTAAAGAAAAATATTTCAAGTGCCCTTGTTTTAAGAGGACCAAATTGGTCTCTCCCCTTTCATATTCATTGATGCCTCAGATACAACTTTGGGGGTTGTTATAATACAAAGAGAAAACTAGCTTCCTTATGCTATCTACTTTGTCAACAAAAATATCTCCCCTACTGAAGTAACTTATATTATCACTGAAAAATAATTTTTATTAGTAGTCCATGCCATTAATAAATTCAGACACTACATAACAGGGTATGAGGTTTTTTGTACACACATACCACTTAGCCATTAGGTTTTTAATGGATAAACCTGTGAAAAATGCTAGATTTACTAGATGGTTGTTATTATTGAAAAAAATCAATATTACTATTAATGATAGACCCAACAAAGATAATCTCGTTGTTTTTTTCCTATATAGACTTATTCATACAGGTGATAATGCACCAGTGGATGAAAATTTTCCATATGAAAGTCTGTTTGCTATTTCTAATTACACTCCTTGGTATGCATATGTGGCTAACTATCTTGTAACAGGAAAATTACCTCAGAATCTATCCCCTCGAGAAAGACAAAGGATTATTCAGCTAAGTGCAAATTATATGTGGCATGATGACTATCTATACCGTACAGGTCCTGACTTGGTGATTAGAATATGTGTACGGGAGGATGAGATGTATGACATATTCAAATCCTGCCATGATGGCCCATGTGGAGGCCATTTTATTGATAAGAGGACAACATAAAAAATGCTACAGTCAGGCTACTATTGGCCAACCATTTTTAAGGATGCAAAGAAGTATGTATCCAATTGTGACGATTGTCATAGGATGGGGAAACCAACTGCAAGTGATGAGATGCCTCTCCAAGATCTAGTAGTAATTGAACCTTTTGAGAAATGGGATTTGGACTTTGTAGGACCTATTAACCCTATGTCTCAAAGAAGAAGGTACATACTGGTCTGTACAAATTATGTGACTAAATGGGTAGAGGATAAATATTTGTATTCTGCAAATGAACAATTTGTTGTTGATTTTCTATTTGAATAAATATTCACTCATTTTGGTGTTCCTCAAGAGATAGTGACAGACCAAGAAACCCAATTTACCTCCAATTTGGTCAAAGCCATTACTAAAATATATCGGATTAAACATAGAAAATATTTACCTTATCACCCCCAAGCAAATGGATAAGTGGAATAAACTAACACGGTGATAGAGGCTATTCTCACCAAGACAGTTTAGTTACACCATAAAGATTGGGTTGATCGATTTCATGAGGCCTTATGGGCCTACAGAACAACTTGGAGAAACACAACATGCCATACACGTTATGAATTAATGTATGGGAAGCAGGTGTTGCTTCCCGTATAATTTCAAGTAAAAACCTTCAATACTGCTATGCAATTGGGGAAGGATTTAGATGAAGATAAAAAATAAAGGATATTGCATCTGAATGAGCTTGATGAAATTAGATAGGATGCTCTTCAGAGGACTATACTCGTTCAAGAACAAAGGACTATATGGAATGATAAGTACATCAATAAGAAGTCTTTCCAACCAGGTGATTGGGCCTTGCTGTATGAAAATAGGTTCAATAATTTCAAGAGTAAATTATCCACTCGATGGTTGGGACGCTATGAAGTAGACACAATTTATGACAATGGATTAGTGAAGTTAAAAACCATTGATGAAGACCAGACCTCCTTTGTTGTAAATGGGCATCAATTGGAAGTTTATCATAATCCTCTGTCTAAAGATGATTTTATCAAATAGGTTCTTCAAGATTATGAAATGCAATTGGTAAGCAAAAGGATCTCTCGTCATACTGATCCACCACTATAAGTTTTGATGTGTTATTTAATTTAACTTTGTACATATATGTATATAGGTGTGTTGTTAAATAGTGATTTTGGTGTTACTAACCAGAGAAAATGCTAATTGTGTTCTCATGTATATAAGAAATAAGGAGGACATCTGCCAGGTGTAATTTTATTCCTTTTTCCATCCCTGGTATATTACTTATGGAAAAGGAGCCTAATGGAGTTTTCTTTAAGTTTTCCAGACTCCTTAAAATTGAAAACACCGATGAGCATTAACTGATCCGGGCTCAAKAAAAATCCACAGGAAAGTTTATGGAGTTTTATTTAAGGTTTTTAGACTCCTTAAAATTGAAAACACCGACGAACATTAATTGATCTAGGATCGAGAAAAATCCACAAGATAGTAGTAGTTAGGTTTTCTTTTCCAATAAAATGGAAGTGACAACATAAGCAGTGGTTAGTCTGGTTCCAAAAACAGGATGTTTCTGCATCTCAATAGGAGGTTTTCCATCTACAGTTTCCTTCTTGTTACATAGCTTGAATCCCAATCATTGAATTCTCTTACCTCATTTTATGACACTTCCGATGCAATTTCTATGTTCATGTACTAGTGTGTTGTTTGTAGTTTTTCTAGCATGATACTTCAACAAAACAAATTCACATGAAACATCAGTAAATGCCAACATCTACTCCGTCTTGACCCTCAGAACATGCTAAGCTACAAAGAGAACCCTACAAGATTCCATTTTTAAGACTATACATTTAGGTACCTGATCAAAACTTCATCCGGTATTGGAAAACAATTTCCTGTGTTGGTCCGGTACTGGAGAAGACCCTCTATTTTGGTCTGGTACTAAAACAAATTTCTATGTTGATATGGTACTAAAACAATTCTCTCTATTGGTCTGATATTGGAGAATACCCTCCATGTTGGTGTGGTAATAAAACAATTCACTGTGTTGGTGCGGTACTAAAAACAACTTTTTGTGTTGATCCGATACTAAAACAATTCTCTATGTTAGTCCGGTACTAAGCCTGTGATTCGGTATTGATGGTGGAATTTTGGTAAAAATGTTCTATCCTTGATATTTCCCTTGTTTGAAAAAAGAACACTTCAGGTAATGGAGGTATGAGCTCATTATTTTATTCCTTTTATTAAGAATCATATTAATTTTGTGATAAACATATGGTTACTCCGATGAACCTTTGTTACCTTAAGTTGTTAAACCTCCCTATCATTATCTATCAAAGCCTTCATGTTCATCCCCCTGTTTCTAAAATCATTCACGATGTATTCAAATTCCTTCATGGAGTGGCCATTGATATGATTGGGTATATAACAATCATACCTTAAGCAATATTGTTCCAGTGTGAAAATCTCTTGTTGAAGACTCTTGTTCGTATGATGAAAAAATTATGATTATACCACCTTCCATAAACTTACATTGTTAATTATTGACTCAAACTATTGTTTTGGTGAATGATTACCTTCCGACAACCTTGACGTTGACTGCTACATACTGATGAACTCCAGTCACATCAACCACATTCCCTGCAATCATTACGAAAACCTGTGTGAATGGGATGTCGAATTATTTCTGAATATGATCATCACATTATCCATGTATGCGATCCCTTGGCACAATTCCTTACTTTTCCTTACCTTGTCATCATTACAATGATTTGACCATTGTATTATTGTGTCAATTCATAAACACTCTTCTATATGGATTCACCATCCATATGAGAATTATTTACCCATTTCACACTCTACAACTGCCACTCTATTCATTCCTACCATCAAATTTATCCTGTTACTCTGTCTCTGTCACACCATTTTTTTAATTTTGCTTCTAGTGATATATTTTTTTCCGATACCAAACCCTCATCCAAATCCTATTTCCTACACTTATTTTGAGACCTGATTTCAATCCGGCATGGGGGTTGACAGACATGAACCTGTGCTCCATATTTACAGAGAGACGACGCAATATCAAGCATGCAGAGAGAAGTTTGAGAGGTTCGACTGGGTTCCTTTTCTAGAACAATTCAAAGGATATCATGAGGGAGTGTCCCATGCCTTCACCCTTAGTTATGATGGAGAGAGTTTCCAGTTGGGGGAACTAAGGTTAACGATCACTAAAACCACCATAGAAGAAGCGACGAAGTTACCTTCTATCAAAGATAAGTATTTCAGAGGCATCATAATTGATAGGATCTTCTGTTAGAAGTTCTTAAAGACCAAACATCTAGACCCGGACTGGACAAAAAGCATCTCTTGGAGCCAGATCAAGTGGGTATATTGGATGATGCTTGTCTAATTTCAAAATTTTTTAACTTGTGAAGGGATGTATGCAATACATTTCATATATCGTTTAAGGCTGCTATTACATTTTGAGGGAGGTCCACAAATATATTTTCCCCATTTTCTTTGGACAAGTCTGAATAAAATGGTGAGAGGGGTTAACTCTACCTCTAAGAAGCCTGAAACCAGTCTCTATCACCATGGGTTGATGAAATTTATAGTTGTTCATGAGTTGAGAAAAAGAGACAATAGTTGGAAAAAACTCCTCACATAAAACTTTTCTCAAGAGGTTTCTAAGTCTATGGAAGGAAATGTGACAAGGGAATATAGCAAGGAGTCAGGAAGAAAGAAAGGTGACATTAGAAATAAAGGAAAGAATCCAAGTAATGAGGTATATCTTGTTGGCCCTAGCTCACCAAAATCTGTTAGCAAATTGGACAAAGGAAAAATAGTAGTATTGGAAGAACAACCTGCACCTATGGTGGAACGATCATCCAAAACCAAGAAAACTCGCCCAAACCTATCCACTAAAAGAAAAACACAAATTAGTGAGAAAAGGTGGAAGAAACAAAGGTCTAGTAGTGATGTTGGATAAATTGTAGGTATTGTTCCAGAAGTAATTATTGAATTACCTCGGGAGCAGGTTGGAGAAATTGCAGATAATGTTCGAGAAGTAATCGTTGAATTACCTTAGGAGTAGGTTGGAGAAATTTACGATAGTGTTCCAGAAGTGATTGTTAAAGTACCTCAGGAGAAGGTTGAAAAATTAGAGAAGACCCCTGAATTGAGAGTCAAAGGTAAGAAGAAACTTATAATCAATGAAGAGATTGTTGTGGCACAATCCTCTAGAATAAAGACAAGAAGTGCATAGGAAGAACTAATTCCAGTGCCTACATCTGAGTCCTTTAGAAGAAAAACAAGGAAGTCATAGGAAAAAGAAATTTCAGTTCCCATATCTGAGCCTAAGAAGAAGAAAAGGAGACTATTTGAGGAGGACATTTCTATTCTCGTTAGCAAACCCAAGGAAGCATCAGGTCCAACACGCAGGTCCAAGAAGCAGGTGACAATTCCTTGTGTTCCTTCTTTTCCATAGGATCAAGTTGACATTCTGACCTCACCAGAGAAAGAATATATCTATGTAGCAACTATTAGTGAAACTCGGGAGTTAGTCACAGAGGCACTGAAGGATTTAAGGAGGGAAATTGAAGCCAGGGAGGAGATAAATGAGAAAACAACACTTGATCCTGTCAGTTATTTAACCAAACATCAGTTGGTTTTGAAATTTGAAAGGCTTACAAAACAAAATGAAGAATTGAAGCAAGAAGTGGAGGATTATAAAGTTTTGAATAGGCACATCAAGAAAGAAAATGCACAGTTGAAGGAGAATAACAGAAGGTTACGGGATGAGCATGATGAGGTCTCTACCAAGCTCAATAAATTTATGTGCCTGATATAGTACATACGAGTTATTAATATGGATCTTAAGGATGAGGCTTCAAGTTTTAATATTTTAAAACCAGGAAATTAATGTTCTGGCAGGATGGAAGACAACACTAGTTTTGCAATTTTGAGGACCATTTCAACAATTTTTGCATGAGGACATGCAATGATTTGGTCATGGGGCGAATTTTGGGTCTCATTTTTAATGCCTCTAATTACCTTATTTTTTTCCTCTATATTGACCAACTTTAGCTCAGAAATATGCACCATTTGCCTATTTTCTACAAAGACATGTCTTTTAGCCATCCTTGTGTATATATGAGGTAACCTATGTTTAAAAAATGATTTATGATATTTATTAATGAATGGGATTGAATAATTGATGTTAAATGATATTTAATTAATTTTATTGATCCACACAAACCTTATGACACAACTCCTACTCATCCGATACCCATTTCGACGTTCATCCGGTATTCAATTCATCTGGTACCTATTTCTACATTTGTCTGGTACCTATTTATGTTCTCGTCCGATACCTATTATTGTTCTCATCCGATGCCTATTTATATAATAGTCCGATACTGATATATTTGACTGTGTGCATCCGATACCAATCTTCCTGTTCAAGCTGTGTGCATCCGGTACTAGTTCCACATTTGTAGGGTTGGATGTTTGAATGAATTTGATTTCAATGGGTCCAAGGATTTTGTTGGCTCAAACATCCTTTGTTTATTGAATACCATGATACGCTTCATCCTCATGCACTTCATCTCACGAAGATGCAGTCATTCCCATGAAAAACGATACATCACCCAATTGTAATTTTTGTACAGTCATTTGATGTTATCTCCATATTTTAATTGTAATAGTTGTTTCTCTTTAAAAGAGAGATACTTGTAGATGATAGGTGTGCAGAGAAATATTTAATCTTTTTTATGATGTATATTTTATTCTTGAAGACTGTTGATTGTACACCTTTTTTTGAAGTAATGATATAAATTGCAGTTCATGGAATTTATGTGTGTGATCAAACCTTTTGTTCTGTAAGTTTATTTTAAAGCTACCTTGTTGGTATGGCAAGGGCCCACCGACCCAACCAAGGTAATATTCCTTATATTTATTGTACATATAATTATGGTTTGTGTGTGGATAAAACCATTCTATGTTTTGATCATTTCATCTAACTTTATTTCTGTTTTGTTTCAGTAAAACATTTGAAAAAATGCAGTAAAGATGTGTGGTGATTCTGAGTGAGTGGGCATTTCTAGAGTGCAATATAGATTTCTGAGTGCAACATAGATTTATAAATGAATGTTTTCTATCATTGTGTGTGTGTGTGTAGACAATCATTTGTTAGATTGAATGCTTTAATGCTTGTTTCTATTTTGCAAATCTAAGGATAATTCAGATCTGCATCTCTCACCCTACATGAACCTATAACAGAGTATCTAAATACACCTAGAGTTTCTTTTAGAATTTATTAGGTTATATCTTTCAAATATAGGAATAGGCAAGATCTCCATCTCTCACCCTACATGCACCTATAATGGAGTAACTTACTACACCTAGTATTTCTTCTAGGATTGATTGATCTTTCTTTTAAGAATGTGTAGAATGTTAATTACAGATTGTTGCTAGATTAGTTGCTATAGGAAAGAGATTCAAAGTTCATATTTCCCTTTCATGAGCCTGTAAATGAACATATTGATCACCTGAGCAAGAGATTTAGATCACATGCTTGTTGGGATTTTTTTTATGAGTTTTTCTTTCTAGTTTTTGAATTGTGTGGAGAGTGTTGTTTGAAGATTGTAAAACAAAGTATTGGTTTTGGAGTGTTTTTTTATCTATTCTATACTCATCAGACATACGAACTTATCTATTATCAACACATATAGTGCATCAACTCTATTGATTATGAAACTGGATTGACATATTAAATGATTTCAATATATTGAACATATAATTCCACCAACATTGTGTCTGAGGTTTCTTCGAATGTATCTATGAATCATGTGTAGCATCATCCTCCTCCTCATTATATTATTGTGACTTGATATCCTCATCCTCCTCCTTTGTTCCTAATTCCACCTCCATGTAGTAGATATGCCCCTTTCCCATGCACCGATGCCTTGGGACCTAAGGATCTCTGCAAGAGAAGCAAAGCTTCTTCCTCATCAATTCCCGTCTGGTGTCATCATCCAACTTTGGCTTACCATGAGGATTATTCTGATCCTTGTCTCTCTGTGGCACAAAGGGTTTGTTAAATGCTTTGGGTTTGATCACTGATTTCCCCATGTCTCTAGTACACACAATGGCCTGCTGTAGGGTGTGAGTCTTGAAATCCTTAGCCCAACCCATCATTGGCTCCGTCAGTGCCTTAGTGAACAACATCAATAATCTATGCTCTGAAATATCTAATATGACCACTTCATTCCACTATAACTCTGTGATGAATGGCTTGACTGACCCTATCTATCTCAAGTATGTCAGATCCATGAAATGGAGTTATGAATCCCTCCTGTCAAACCTCTCCATCAACCTCTTGGTGAACTCCAAATATGAAGTAATGCAGATGTGACCCGAGGTCACCAACCCATGATACCACCACTCGTGGGCCTCCCTATCCAAGTCCAAGGTGGTGAAGCTAATATCTTTTGACTCTGTCATTGGGTTGAGCTTGAAATATGTGTCAAGCTTCTGTACCCATGCTTGAGCTGAGCATCGAGATGACCCGTCAAAATTAGGAATATTCATATTTCCCACCTTCTTAATGAAGTCCATGTTATGAGTCTTCGCATTGCCCCTCTGTGCCTCCCTAGGCCTATTACGATACCTGATAAAAAATTAATCTAGAAAACTCATATCTGCATGGAAATCTGTCCCTAGTGCCAAATAGTCTCTCATGTACTCCCCAAATCGGTCTTGTGGCACTCCCTTCCCATGTCTTGGTTATCCTCCTGTCTACCCTGGATGTCCCAACTATTTTCCCCCCTAGAACTAAAGATATGGAGGTCGAGGAATCCTCCCAGATGATGTATAGGTACAACTAGGTGAAGGATTCCCACTCACTCCACCCTGAGATCCATTGGAATCAATGGCACCACCTCCCTAGTTTTCTCTTGAACCACTCACTCCTCCTGCCACATTGGCACCCATAGTTCTCACCCTGTGCTGAATCATCTTTGTGCTGATGGCCATTTGTGCTATGGAGTTCATCATATCCTGCTATCATATATCAAGGTCATTCAAGATGGCCTGCATGCTGTCATGTTGTGCCACAGGGCCTTTCCCCTTTCCCTCTGGTGTCTCATGCCTATAACCCATAGTCCTCTATATGTATGCCTCTATGTCGAAACTAATATGATCCCTGTCCTCTATCTCTAGCTATGTATCTGACTGAGTGTGGAAGGGAGTGTAGTCCCTTATGTTCTTGTCTCTCCTATATCTACTATGTACCCTGTGGTATTGAATTTGTTTGTCCCCAATATGACCTTTTCCCTTTGGGTATTCTGCACCTATTACCGGAATCATGGGGTCATGAGAAAGAACTTTTTCACAGGTTGGCATGAAGAAGGATCTGATACCACTTCCAATGGATCTGGATATGCTTTACTGAAACTGATGTTTTGGCTCTTGGATCTGATGCTCTGGGGGTTTCTGGATGCATTTTAGTTTCTTTGTCTTAACATGCATGGTGATTTTGCATGTGTGTGTTAATATAGAGTGATATTTTACAATTATATCACTCATACGAGTAAATAAGAACAACACAAATCAATAATATGTATTATGTGAAATAGAAGGAAAGATAGTTGGCATGCAGAAAGAAAAAAACTAAACATCAACTAGATCTCATTGATCATCACTAGAATACAATTCAAACTAACATAAAATACCTGTGATCATAAGATGTGAATGGATATGCAACATGCATGGATATATCAGCTACATACAACCCCAGAAGCTCATGATAACTGTTGCAAATGAATGATATATTTTCCTTGGTTGCTACACTCGTCCAATCGGCTTGAAAATTGTCCCAAACTGTTCACCCTGGCCTCTAAGATCCTCTTGATATATGACATAGTGAATATCATCTCACTGAATATCATAATGGAACCTAGATGATATCCCCGGGGGGGTTGCACACCTCCTAGGTTATGGAAATGCACCCTGATGATTATGTTGAGCACTCAACACACCCTAAAAGATTTTGCAAAATTTCTTTCTTTTTGGGTACCACTTATCATTTTTGAATCAGAGTCAGTGTTGTGGGATAGATGGATTTATATGTTGTTATTGAGTCTTGTTATCGGTTATTATTGTTTGGTTTGAATTTATTGACAGATTTATTTTTTTAGTAACATGGCATGAAGGGCCTAAAATGTACACGGTTTAAAAATTTTCAATGGTCGTCGATCGAAAAATTCTGGTCTGCAGTATAATTCTTTAACATCACCAATACGTTTTTCAACATCGACGAGATCCAAGATATAAATCACAAATATGGAAAACCATAACAAATCACTTATCGTCGATACATTTTCAGCATCGATGAACTCTGAGGGAAGAAACTGTGAAACATTAATCATCACAAATCGTCGATCGCTGATCGTCGATACATCATCGACATAGGCAAGATAGGACGTTGTAGCCAGGGATGTATGTCTAAATAAAATCACCGATGCCGAAAAAATGTTTCTCATGTAGAGGTCAAAATCAACAGCCACGTGTCTTTTCCGCGTAAATGGTCCATATGACTCAGTCTTTTACCCACGTCATCTTTTGAGGTTCCCTGTGTCATATCTGTACTTCCATGTCAACATTTCCACGTCAGCGCTATACGACGGTTTTGGTCAGCATTGAAACTTTTGCCTAAAGGTATCAATGAAACAATGTCTAAGAAAAATTGTTGACTCACTCGTTAGCTATTGGCATACTGATAAGTCACCAAACGCCGAGGTTTTTCATCGAACCTTTGTCATTCTACACTGGAGATCCTGGCCGATCCGTGCTATTGTTCCATTCAAAAGACCTTGATATTTTCCTGACGTCGATCATACTAGTTTCTTGTGAACACGAAAAAGGCTTGGTAATTTGATGGGACACTCCTAAATGAGGTAAGAAAGGATTTGCGATTTGATGGATAAGTTAAATTTTTGCATAAGCTATACCATGTCCCCACGCGTCGACCAATAGTTGAAATTTGAATTTATCGATGAACTACGAAGTAAACCGCTCCTGTGCCGCCAACCTGTGTTGCATTTAATCCTAATCATGGTGCAGATTCTGTGATAGATTGCACAGATCACATTTACATTCCCAAATTTAAGACTTGATGCAACAAGGTAAGTATATTTTCTATTTAAATTTACAAGGTGATACCCAAACATGGTATTCTACTCGCAAATCGCTTATTCCTCGAAGCAGACAAAGGAGCGAGAGAAAGTATCGAGGAGGTTACAACCCACTCTCTACTTTTATGACCAGTAAGAATAGGTTAATTTATTGCAATAAATAGGTAATCATTGTTTTTATCATTTATGCACTTGCGATTATATCAATGACACTTTTCGAGGTTGGCTGGCAGCTCATTATAACATTTTTTTTCTCTTTTACAGAAAAGTGCCTCCAAGAAAGCCAATGACTAGGCACTCTCCAAGAATGCCCAAGATGAAGGATCTAGAGGTTGGCGAAGGGTCTACACCGGGCATTGCAAGAGAGATTGATTTTGTCTCAAATATGAAATCTATTATTTTCACATCTACCAAAAAGTAGTTTACCCAACCTCTGACATTTTCCGACACAGAGGAAAACACTGGATCTAAAGTGGTGCTCTCGCATTGGGGAGACTTGTATAGAAAAATAAGTTAGGAGGATTACCCAAAGTTCACACCTCACATCAACCCGGACGTCAAAATATTGGATGATCATGTGTTCCCAAACATCAAGAGATCATATCTGCACAGAGTGGCTTGTCAGACCCCATTTATTCCCTACATCAAAACCTTAGTATGGATAATTGACCATGAAGACGTAGTGAAATGCATAGTCAACAATGAGGAGGGAGAATTTGTTGGTATTTTTCTTCCAGTTGAGGTACAAAAGTATTATAAACTCAGGGACCTAGAGGAAATTTTAAACACATATTTTGTGGTCAAATTTTATGAGTATCATGACACCAGTAGGTTATTAGCCTCATGGTGGAAAGAAGAAAAAAAATTCACAAACAGAAGCACTGGTTGGTACAAAATGGTAAATCTCAGAGATCCCTACATGTATTTAATGGCTTTGATTTGGCGATTATATGGAGAAATGGATTTCTTAAAATTTTCAGAAGCTTTGATGCCCTTGGTGTATACCATGGCAATTTATGGGAGTAGTTTCAATTGGGGATTCATTATTTTGAAACAACTGTGTATTAATATCCTACAGGCCTAAACACTGAAGGAAGGATAAGTTCCAATATTCTACATGGCATCCTACCTACTGGATGTAATCTGCACAAGAAACTTTTTCACAGGTATGAATTTAAGCTAGAATATTGTCGAATTGCCTGTACATGTTTATTTCAGTATCTAATGGGAGATAGGTACAAAATATCGTATTCCATGATATGTTATGGGTTCATAGCCAGGATATACTTCATTATATTTAGAAAGGAATTCCCTAGGATTTTGGTGGCAGCCAAAAAGATGATAGCTAAAGATGGACACTGGTACTTCGAAGAGACAAGAATGTATATCAGAGTGTTCGGAGCTACTGGTGCACCCCACCTACTGCCCATTCATGTCCCAAATCATATCATAGTGGGAGAGATTTGTTACCGGAACATATTACAAGGTTATAATGCTTCCATGGTAAAGGATAAGAAGAGAGATTTCATTCGCTATGGTTTTCATATAGGATTTTATATGGTCAAAGACACTGCGCATGTGAAACAAGAAGGGTTAAATAAGCTTGAGTATCGTTTCCCCACATGTTGATTTTGCAAGCATGATCCAAAGGGTTTAGTTCCCTCACATGCGTTGCAGGTATCCTCCTATTGGTAGTGTGCTCATGATAGTTTTGAAGATGAAATATTTACCGAAGGTTCCCAGGACTGGGAGGAAGTGCTCTATAGAAAGGCTAACCCAAACATGACCACATTTAAAGCAATGACCATGGATGAACAAGTTGAGACTATAGACCACACTTCTAAAGAATTCATTAGGGTAAGAGACGAAAATCGAGCAACATAAGCGACCGAGGCACAGAGAAGGGGGATACTATTACTAGAAGAAGCCGAAAGAGATATTGCAAGATTAGGGGAAGAGCTCATAATAAATAATTTGATAGGACCTTTGAGAATCACCCCAGTAGGTAAAAATGAGGAGGCAGAAGTAAATAATTCAAATAAAATCCCACAGGAAGAAAGTGTCAACTAAGAAAACACTATCTCTATGTCACCATAGGCAGGATCGTCAGTGACTACTACGACCCAGCTAAGATCAGCAAGAACATAAAGTGAGTCGGGTGTGCCCACTATCCTCATAGATTTAATCACGATATATGATTATGAGGAAGATTCTGAGGGATTGCACATAACCCCGGTTCCAATAACACATGAGGAGTAACCTAGGGAAACATATTTTCTATCTCCTGACGATTTGGTACCAAAACCCCAAGAAGGTAGCCTAGAAGCAATGAACATTCTTGACATTGTATTTCTCACTCAATCAGAAACACAACCTCAAGATGACAGCTCTAAAAAATACTTGAATACAAGTGAACAAGTAGAAGGGATAGAGCAGCCAAAAATTTGCATCCCAATGACCGAACTCCCAACCAATATCGACCTTTCGCATACTTCTTCATCTAGAATAGAGACTCTGTTAGCTGAAAAGGAGAAGCAAAAGGCTAGGTCATCGGGACATATGAAAAAGAATTAGAAGTTGAGGGTGCTGAGACACTACTCTCCCTACATCAGGAGGCCGGAACACAGGCATCAGTGGCCATCCCCGTAGCTGCCCCACAAGAACCAACTAAGGAGGCAATGACTGCAACACAAGAACCAGTCATCCCCAAATCCAAACCAACAATGGCCAATGTCTTGGAAGAAAATGAGTTTTTAAAGTCTCAACTGGAGAGGTATCAGCAAGAATTGACCAGGGCAAGGGAGGCATATGAAAAAGAATTAAGTCGGTACGCTCTGGAACGAACAGCAATCCTCGCAGAACAAACTACAGAAAGCATATGCAAAGAATACATGTGCTGCCAATGTGCAAGTATTTACTATTAGGCAGGGTATAAGATAGCTCNTCCCCAAATCCAAACCAACAATGGCCAATGTCTTGGAAGAAAATGAGTTTTTAAAGTCTCAACTGGAGAGGTATCAGCAAGAATTGACCAGGGCAAGGGAGGCATATGAAAAAGAATTAAGTCGGTACGCTCTGGAACGAACAACAATCCTCGCAGAACAAACTACAGAAAGCATATGCAAAGAATACATGTGCTGCCAATGTGCAA
>SNQJ01S0067867.1:81789-92934 GCA_010110895.2 Picea sitchensis
AGTGAATGACTCCACCACCCTCGCATGCGCACATTAACGCTTACCCCCCTTTTGGCTCGATTCATTGCTGTTAGACCGAATAGCTCTGCTCCTGTATGTGTTTGAACCCTTCCCTTACCATGCATTCAACTCCATGGCACTAGTCGTGCGAGTTGAACCCAATGGCAAACAGGCCATGTTGATGTTTGATAATTCCCACCAAGATTTGGCAGACATTGGGTGGCTTACCTTCGTGGAACGTTTCGATGGCTTTAACCTCTGCGTGGTTCGATAGTTTTCCATGACCTTCGATGGATGTCGAACCAAGGTCAGCGACATACAATTGGAAATTGATGAACAGTTTATCAGTCTTGCTACGGGTTTGCCTGCCACTGGACAATGATGGTCCAAGAATTGCAAAGTCGAAGAGGTCCCGTGGACACTGCTCTTCCAGTCATGCAAAATCACCTCCTGTGATCGAGGTTTGCCCGTGACCATGCTCAAACAACGTTGGCACGATTTATTAATGATAATAAAACAGTTTATCACCTGTGAGGGCCGATACGGGTTTGTGTTCCTACATCACCTGCGCTTGCTTATGGTTTTTATGGGTTATCAGCTTAATATGCCCTATTATTTGCATAGAAGCCTATTTAAAATGTCGAAGAAGTACAAAAGAAACCAGGTTGATAGTAGCCTTTTTCATTATGGACTGGTGAAGCTTATTATTGTCTATCATTTGAGTCTACTCGGGGATTGTTGGAGAAATTTCATTGCTCGGAATGGTTTTGAGGATCCGAACCCTACACAGGTTGACAAACCTGTGGTGAGCGAGGTCAAAGTTGTACCCCCAATGCCCTACCATGTCCTTCTACCTAAACCCTCGTCCGACCCTCCTATCGAATTACCCCACACTGTGACTAAGAGTGTTGAGACTGTTAAGCCCGTGACAAATAAGCCCAAGACAAACCTCACTTCAAACGCCAAAGGGAAAAAGAATGCCCGTTTGATTTCGCGAATGGCAAGAAATAAGCCAAAACCCCCTGTCGAGCTTAACCCTATCGTGTTGAGTGAGGACTTCGATTAAGAAGTGGAGCATTTCTTGGCTAGCGAATACCCCTATTCGCAAGGATTGTGTGTTGAACCCTCATACGATTTTGTATCAAACCTACCCCCCTGCCTAAAGGACGACCCTAACTACCCAGGCATTAATTTGTCTTGTGAAACCCTCGGTCAATTTCCCAAACCCTCTCCTGCTCTGTCTAAACCTACAGTGTCACCCTGTGATCAATGCAGTTCGTGGTTAGAGTGATATTACCTTGATGTTCCGATTCTCCAGTCTAGGATTCAGTCACTAGAGGACCAGATTGCAGCCCTGACCAGTCAGAAATCCAAGCTACAAGCGATAGATAAGAAACAAAAGACGACCAACTCCATCTTGTTTAAGAACGTGGAATCAGCCATGACTGTTGTGAATTCCAAGCTGGCATAATTAGGTGGTCTCATCGCTACATAGGTATGGAATATTTGATATCGTTTTGTGTGTAAATAATCTAGGTTGTCATAATGATTTGTATTTAGTTTTTAAACAGTTATGTTTACATTGTGAATAGCTCTGTTATAATTGCATGCATTCTATATATAGTTTTGCTTTGAATAAAAAAGAATTTCAATTCAATATATGTTATGATCATTCCCAATTTAGTTTCTATTAGATCTTCATCGATTTGATTGATCTTCGTGTGGATTCGATTTGTTTGTTTGAGTTAAAATGGATGCTCTGTTTGTATCTATTCTAGACAGGAAATGTTCCTCATATTCAATTTAGAAAACGATCACATTTCGATTCGATTTCGTTATAATGCATACGCTATGATTGGCAATGATTTTTATGAGGATAATTGTTACGGTTTCTTGTGTCATATGACTTTCGAAGAACATGAATTCAATTCGGATCATTTCCAATGTGACTTTGTTTCCTCGGAAACATTGATTTATTTTAAGCCTGTTACAAACACGCCCAAATCATGAATTGATTTAATTTCATAATGAGTATGCTAAAAACCCAGCCGGTTAATTCGCATTGATTTACTGTTAGCTCGACCATATTATCAGTTGGATTTGTATTGCAATGGATACTCTGTTTGAATTTGAACGAGATTGGTTATATCCGGATTCACGATTTATTTCTATATTAAACTCAGTCATGATTCGTTTGAAATAAATGATTTCGTTCAAAACCAATCAATTTTATTTGACCATTTTGCAATAATCAATTGTCATTTATGTCGATTCTATTATGATTGTGATCAAAGTCAAATCGATCTGGTTACGATTTTGCATGAGTTGATTTTCACACCTGTTTGAATTAATCTACCTATAGCGTGAATCGTTTGATGTCA
The DNA here is from genome assembly GCA_010110895.2 of Picea sitchensis. Taxonomy (NCBI): domain Eukaryota; kingdom Viridiplantae; phylum Streptophyta; class Pinopsida; order Pinales; family Pinaceae; genus Picea; species Picea sitchensis. The sequence continues at coordinate 84,171 of SNQJ01S0067867.1, forward strand.
TGACAGCTATAATAATTTTAAAACGATTTTGTTTCGATCTGATCGTATCTCCTGTTGTGGGAAAAAAACAATGTTTGCCTGCTATTTGTTTGATTGCTTTGCTTTCACATTGGATATGAAACGATTCTCAAAAATTGTTTGGTCGAGACTCTGTCTACCCGATTATGATAACAATCTAAACAGAGTATGCTTGTCTCTCTATACGGTTATTGGATTTTGATGCTATTTGATTTCAAATGATATAACATTTTCAAATGGAAAGATTCATTTTAAATGACTGTTGGTTGTTAATTTAATTTGATTTCATTAAAAATATTTGATTTAATTTCAATCCCGATTCTGTGTACTATTTTAGACTAGCTACAGAATCAGATGATTCTGTAGCTAAGTCTGTGGAATCAGATTTTTATTGTTTTGCTCATAAAATATCTCTCTAACTCGTTATTTTTGGTCCATTTCAGGTGAATTCGAAATTGCATTGGATTGGATGGACAGTTAGAGGATATTTGAAATATTTTGGTTTCATCTTAGTTTCCTAGTTTAGTTGATTTTGGGAATATCTTCCCAGATTATGTAAACAGTTTGATATTATCCACAGGGAGGTTTTACCCTGTGGAAATACTTATAAATACCTATTATTTTGTAATAATATCATCCTCATTCGTGGGAGAACAAGGATATGGAATTTTAATACAGACTGAGACAGAATTTGATATTCTGCTACAACTTTAGCTTTTCATAATATCAATATTTTGTTTTATGTTTATGTGTATCAATTTGCATTTGGTTAATGACTACTTTAGCTATCTTAGTCTTCTGCAAATGATATAATTCAATCCATATAATCCATATCTGATTTCTTTCAGCATATAAAGAACATAGCAATTGCTTGATTCAGTTTGTGAATGACAAATTTCTCTTCTTCATAAGTTGAATTATTAAGTATAAGTTTTTGCATAACAGATTTCCCTTATTGCAGAGATTTATAAATCATATAAATGTTATGATTTTTTATGTCTCGTTTGTCCTGTAAACAACTCAAAGAGCAGTGCAGCCTATTGTTTGCGAGAAGCTTCTAGATCATCCAGTGCGAGTTTCCTTCCTCCGACCAGCTTCGCAGTCAGCATACACAGGACAAATTGGGAGCGTTTCCAGGTCAGTCTGTCATTTGTTAGTTTAGTTTATTTGTTAGTATATTAGATTATTTAATTTCAGTTAGTATATTAGATCGTTTAATTTCAGTAAGTTTTATCTCTTTTCCATAAAACCATAAAATCAACAAAAATAATTTGTCTCTGTCTTAGGGCAGAAAGCAAATCAGTTTCTCAGGTTTTATTTAAATCTATGTTTTGTAGATTACTGTACATTTTGTGAATGAGTTATATTTCTGATAGTAGTTAGACAGTTAATTAGTTAGTTTATTTAGTAGTTATTTTTAATTAGATTAGTGTATTAGTTTGTTTTATTGTTAATTAGTTTAGTTTGTTGTATTTAGTTTTAGTTAGTTTGTATTATTTAGTTTTAGTTAGTTTAGTTTGTTTTAGTAGTTTTAGTTAGATTAGTTAGTTTAGATTAGTTTACTCTTTGGTTTTCTTAGGACCTTAGATCGGCTAATGGAGTCGCTAAACCCGTCAGGGTGGTTCATTCCAAACGGCTTGGGTTATTAGACAACCCCAGACCGGTTCCACTCTCTCAGTTGACGGATGATCAATTTCACCCGTCAACAGTTTCTCAAGAGGGTTTAGTTCCTACTGTTGAGCCAAAGGGATATTGGATCCCTCAAAAGAATTGGAGCTAGAAGGAGGGCCTGAACGAATGCACGACTAACAATATTTATGATAATATATTTCACAAAGCCTATAGATTCAAAACAACCCACATGCATGGCTAGTCATTTTCAAGACAAACCACATAAAAACAATAATCCCAGTATGAGTAAATCACCTCAACATGAAGATGAAGAACATTTGTATCATGAAATACCTTACGCTCTTCCCCATGAAGAGTTAAATAAGTTCAGAAGAGTCACCAGAGGTTATGCCCGACAGATTGGAGCACTACCTTTAGCTCCTTTACTTCCTTGAAGAAAACAAATAAGAAGACCAGTCATTGAAACCCTTGACCAGGTATTTGTTCACATGGTAGAAGACCTAATATATTTTTCCCTCATAGATATAAAAAAACCCATTAATTTGATACCTGAAACACCAACTGGTAATTACTCTAAACCTAATGATTTTGAGTCTGAAGAGGAAGAGTCTAACTCAAATCGTCCAGGTTTTGAATTAGAAGACATGGAGGATAATAACAATAACAATGGAGAAAGGGGATATCATCCTAGAGACAATAAACCATGGTTTGCAAGATATGATTTGGAAATCCTAGGATGGGTCGATAACCTACCCAGACATCTAGAAAAATTATTTCGTAAATTTGACCCTAAAACCCATAGTTTGCCCGAGGACCATATTAAGAAGTTCATATTAGCTACAAGGTTGATGAATGTGCAACTCGAAGATGTAGTGTGCATAATTTTTCCTTATACCTTTGAAAATTCAGCCTCGACTTGGTATTTCAACCTACTAGTCAGTTCCATAACTAGCTGGACAAAGTTTCAAAAGGATTTCTTAGACAAATTTGCTGAAGAAACTACTACAAGATCTTTAATGGCTAAAATTTTCGTTGCCACTATGATTTCAAAAGAAAAGGTCAAATATTTCAACCAAAGGTTCATCACCATTTTGAACAAATTCTAAACTGAGGCTAAACCTACCTAGGAGTTGCAGATTGAAGTATATGCTAATGCTCTCCCAGCTTCTATTTCCATGTTCGTAAAAAGGGATACCAAACATACTCTAGCTGAAATTTTTGAAGAAGATAAAATGATTGAATTCCAAATGAAAGGATGGAAACAAGGTCATATCTCACTAATAAAAAAGGAAACCCAACCTCTACCTAAGAGAGGAATTTTGTTAACAAGATCCCTGGGTAAAAAAACAAAACAAGCTCCGGAGAAAGAGGGAGGGGATCTAGAAAACCTGTAGCGGATGATTAAAAAACTCTCTAATGAGATCGTAGATATGAAAAGGAGTGTTGGGGAATGAATCCAAAGTGAAAGGCCTTATAAAAAGTTTTTTAAAAGGAACCCACCTTTCAAGGCCATAGAACCTCCCCCAACCAACCTGAACATCAACCTAGGGAATGTAGCATCTGACTCCTTCTACACGTACCATCAAGAAAACCATTCAGAAAGGGATTTCCCCCAATGTTTTCATGCTATGAATATAATGGATAATCGATTCCTAGACAAATTCTCTCTAATCGAACAACTCGGTGGCTCAGAAATGGATGTTATAGATCAATAAAGTCAAGAACCACCTGAAGAGACCCCCATGTTGATATGGGATTTCGATCACCCGATATTTTTCAATGATGCTGCTAAGGTGTAGGAACCCCCGATTGAAATCCTGGCTGTGAGGACGTGAAGTAAAAGTCAACCTGTCCAAATTAATCCCACCACTACTCAATCCTCTTGAGGAAATCAAGCGGTCAATCACCCCAAACCCCTATTTTCTTCCCCAAAAAATCCCACAAACATACACACACGAGAAATGCCTAAGCTAGACTATAATGTAGTAGAGGACTTGAAGAAGATGAAAGCTAACATGTGTGTCATGGACATGTGCATTATCCCTCAACAAAAGGATTTTTTGTTACAAGCCTTAAAATTAACAGAAACGTCTATGACAAACATTAATCAAGGTGACGCTCTATCTCCCACAAACTTAAAAAATAAGTCAATTGTGAATGCTTGTTCTCTAGAAAAAAGAGGAAGGCCTTTTGTTCCTCCTCTCATGTTGATGTTTGAGGTTTTTAACATAAATCTACATAATTGCATCGTTGACTTAGGCGCATCTTCAAATGTCATGCCATTGTTCATTTACAAGAAATTGAACGCAACCCTAGTCAAAAGTGATAAACACGTTATACAACTAGATAGGACTCAGGTAAAGGTCATCGGGGAACTAAAATATGGCATGATCAAAATAGCTACATACCCCAAGTTTGTTCAAGTAATTGACATAATCATGGTATACATCCCAGAGGCTTATAGAATGCTGCTTAGCCAAGACTGGTCTGATAAATTGAATGGATATTTTAGTACCGATTGGGCTCACCTCTTGTTTCCTTTGAAAGGAAATCAAAACATGATCAATATTGATAGGGAAATATATCTCAAACATACTGTCACTGATTTAGAGACACCAAACGAACCCTCATCGACAAATTTCCTTGTGTTATAAAATTACTCCCGTGATTATGATTTCGGTAATATTCCTCTTCATATGTCTGATATACTGTCTGAACAAAAATTTGAAATGATATTCCAAATAGATTTACTAGTGGCCTTAGGGGAAAGTGTAATTCATTAGGAGTCTTCGACGGGAGTGGTAGGCGAGGAGTTTGTAATCAAATTAACGACCATACATGAAGAAGTAGGAAACTCCCCACCTCAATTTTAGACATTGTACTTTGATGTCTCTAAATCACAATAGGGGTTGGGAGCAATATGCATCCTCAATGACCCAAAAGGGAAACAAAGTTTCTTATCCTGCAAGTTAGAATTCAAATGCACCAATAACACTGTTGAATATGAAGCTTTAGTCCAGGGACTACAAAAATCCATTGATTTAAACATCAAAGAACTGAAAGTCTTCATAGATTATGAAATTATCACCAAGAAAGTGAAGAATACCATCCATTGCAATTCACCTCACTTAAGGAATTATCAGCAAGAAGTACACAGACTAATAGACAATTTTGAGACTTTCAACATTACTATTGTCCCCAGGACAAAAAACACACTTGCTGATTCCCTAGTTATTGTAGCTTCAAGGTTATCTCCTTTAGAAGATTATGAAGCCTCCAAGTTTGCAGTGGAACTTCTCTACAAAACTTCGGTACCTAAAACTATTTCTAATTGGAATTTTTTTGAAGGAGATGAACAAATTCTATACTTCCTGACTAATCAGGAGAATTTTAAGGATTTGGCCATTGATGATGAGGTATTCGAAGAGCTACTCACAGAAACAGATCTCCATCAACCTAGTAGGGGAAAATACCATGTTGAGGACAAACCCAAGTTTCACACGATACCTAAAGGTGTGGCCAATTTGGAGAGACTTTTTGACTTAAGAGAAAGATTCAGAGGGCCAAAGAATGAAAAAATAGAGAGCTCATGCCCTTTATACAAAACTATAAACTTAGGCACCTCTGAGAATCCCAAGAATGTAAATCTAGGTAAAACAATTTCCAAATAAGATAGGAAAGCTTATCTCAAACTATTTAAATAATATCAAGATGTATTTTCTTGCTCTTACCAAGAACTGAAAACATACGATACTCACATTATCCAGCACACGATCCTGTAAAAATATGGAATAAAACATTTCCAACAGAAACTCAGGAAGTATCACCCATCTCTAGAACCTCTGATGTATCAAGAGCTGAAGAAATTGTTAGATGCCAATATTATCTTTCAGGTTAGACACTCTTCCTGGGTAGCCAGTTTGGTGCTTGTTAGGAAAACATTTTGGGAGATCCTCCTCTGTGTTTATTTGAGAAACCTTAAAAGAGAATAAAAAAAATATAACTACCTAGTCCCACCCATGGAACAACTCTTACAGACTGTATCCAGCTCTGAAATTTTTTCCCTTCTAGATGGTTTCTCGAGTTATAACCAGGTTCTGGTTTCAGAAGAAGATCGATTGAAGACTACCTTTTGTTATTGGATAAATCGGTGAATGCGAACATGAAATAATCTCCCTAGATCCACCTGGATCTAGAACAAAACAAGACAGGACATGACGCTTTCCTTAAGTTGCTACCATTGAATTTACTACCAAATAAGAAATGGATGAAATACCTTTAGATATCGCTTCCTTATATCTCTATTTCCCCTACTTCACTCCAGTGCTCTTGTGAGATTAAATATGCAATGACACAAACCAACCAAAGTGAAAGAAATAATTGTAGATTCAATTGTAACCTAAACATGTGATCAAGGAGTCATGTAATAAAACACTAATGATTTTATGGGAAAGAAACATGTCACTGTATCATATTAAGTAAAAGTGGAAGATACAACCAAATTGCCTTAATGTCGCAAGTTCCCTTTTAGTGGCCCTTTGTTCCAACACACACATACACTTTCTCTTAATTTGTATGAAGATGGTCCACAGAGCTTGATGGACAAATGGAGGCCTCAAGCATCAATTGTATCAGGATTCTTCACACAGTCTTCAGCATATTCTTTCAACAATTGTTTTCTCAATCTTGCTTGACATTGCTTAAACTTTTCCATGAGAAATCCATTATTATATAGGAGAAGGTGAAGTGGTTACTAGGATGAGGGTGGTCCCACCAAATCAGAGAATCCAGTAAGATTACAACCATACGTACGCCAACTCACATTCTAGAAAATTCTCCTTCTAGAAACTTCTTCCTTTTCTTAGCTTCAAATGCCACCGCACCCTGCCTATATAGAAGCATGCGTAAATATTGTGAGCCAGGTATAGAGCAGCCTATGGAAATCAAGGATTTCTACACTGTGTACCACTACCAGCCTGCGACGTAATTATAAAAATATGCCTTGTAGGGGAATAACTCAGTCATTTTCCTCATGTAAAATATTGTTTTGGAAGCCTAAACACATGCCTTTAGGGTCATCATCAGAGTGACCAAAATAACATGTAACACCTTTGGAACCAAGTGGGGAACATTCGATTACAAATGCATTCCCTTTGGGTTGATTAATGCAGGGGCAACCTTCCAGAGGGATATGGATGTAGATTTTCTAGGATTAATTAACAAATATGTGGTAGTGTATTTAGGCAACATAACGGTATATTCAAAGAATAAGGAAGACCACATTCAACATTTAACTCATATTTTTAAAAGATGTAGGAAATATGGAATATCCTTGAACCCTAAGAAAACCATATTTGGTGTAGAAGAAGGGAAATTATTAGGTCATATTATATCTCAAATAGGAATTCGTATAGACCCTAAGCGGATAAAAGCGATAGATCAACTCCCCTTGCCTCACAAAAAAAAGGCCATGCAATCCTTCTTTGGGAAAATCAACTTTGTGAGAAAATTCACGCTTGACTTCACCTAAAATGTCAATCCTTTACAAAAAATGATTCGCAAAGATGCATAGTTTAAATGGGATGACGAATGGAAGATGTTTTCAACAATATCAAAATTTCCATCTCTCAAGCACTAGTGCTACGAAGCCCCGATTTCAGTAAGGATTTTTTCCTTTATAACTTTGCTTCCAACCAATCCATGGCTACGCTACTTACCTAGAAGGATGATGAGAACCATGAGACACCAATATCTTCTATGAGCACTGACCTCCAAGGAGACAAACTGAATTATCATGCTATATACAAACAAGCTTACACTGTATATAAAGTAGTCAAACACTTCAGATCCTATATCCTAAATAATCACACTAAAGTCATAGTACCTCATCCTGTGGTCCGATCTCTATTCACTCAACATGAGATAGGGTAAAGAAGGGGAAATTGGATGGTAGTCGTCCAATAATTTGATCTAGATATAAAACCTACCAAAATAGTCAAGGGTCAAGGATTGTGTAAATTGGCTGTTGAGGCCCAATATTTGATTAACCCTGAAGACTCCAGGTGGGAAAATGAATTTTCACTATGGTATAGTGAAGCCTTTACAAAAAATGATTTGCAAATATGTAGAGTTTAAATGGGATGACAAATAGAAATATGCTTTCAATAATATCAAAATTTCCATCTCTCAAGCACCAGTGCTACGAAGTCCCGATTTTAGTAAGGATTTTTTACTTTATACCTTTACTTACAACTAGTCCATGGCTGCGGTACTTACCCAAAAGGATGATGAGAACCATGAGGCACCAGTATCATTTATTAGCACTAACCTCCAAGGATACTAACTAAACTATCCTTTTATAGACAAAGAGGCTTAAGCTGTATATAAAGCAGTCAAACACTTCAGATCCTATATCCTGAAGAATCACACTAAAGTCATAGTACCTCATCCTGCGGTACAATATTTGTTCACTCAACAGGAGATGGGGGAATGAAGGGGAAATTGGATGGCATTCATCCAAGAATTTGATCTAGATATAAAACCTGACAAAATAGTCAAGGGTCAAGGATTTTGTAAATTGGTTACTGAGGCCCAAGATCTATAACGCTGAAGACTCCAGATGGGAAAATGAATTGTCACTATGGTACATCGAATCCTTTACAAGAAATGATTCGCAAAGATTGAGAGTTTAAATTGGATGAAGAACGAAAATATGCTTTCAACAATATCAAAATTTCCATCTCTCAAGCATTAGACTTCCAAAACACAACATAAAGATTGAAACAACTTACAATATTTGAGGAATCAAAATAATGGGCTCTAGTTGACAATGGGAATATTAAGGATAGAAAAAAGACAATAAAAAAAATAAAAAATCAACAAATTGAAGTATAATAGGGCCTTTTGAAGTGGAGAGTCGTGAAATATGACCATGTTCAAGCTCATAGATAACATCGAAAAAACAATAGCCATGTCCACAAGCCTTTAAGGTAGTATTAGGTATGATTTAAGGGGCATCCACATCAATAAAAATACCCTACCTACCATCTTATGTGACTAACAAAGTTACCAACTTAATGAGAATTGTGACCTCAAAATGAAAACTCTAGCCCTT